>JAPQWV010002002.1:0-66839 GCA_027422505.1 Craterostigma plantagineum | reverse complement strand
AAATCCATCCTTATCTCTTCCAAAAAAAACCGACCTCACTCCTTCAAAAAAGGATAGATCCAAACCGTTCCTCACCTTCATCATTCAATCATCTTCTTTGAAACTTCTCTCAACCTTCAAAACCCTAATCAATGGCAAAAAACTTCCGGATCCAAAGCTGCTCTTCCCAAATCATCCAGCCGTAAACGAAAGGAACCTCCATCAGACGAAGACCTATCCGATGCTGCTCCAGACTCATCCACGCCAGTTTCACCATCAACCACCCCTGTTCGAAAAACCCGTTCAAAGGACAAATCGGTTGAAAAAGGACCATCTCCCTCTAAGATCCCCAAGAAGAAGAAGAAGAAAGGCAAGAAAACAAACCCCTGTGAGATCACCCCGGTGGATCACCGAGCCTGAAAAATCTGTTTCGAGTCAAGAGGATGCTGAAGAAATTCATGACGAACGCACAGAGGAAACCCAGAAATAGAAATCTCCTTCCCCACTTGATAGGGCCTCGCCGTCTCCAAAACCAAGCCCTAAAACTTCCGATATCCCTTCCATCGACCTGTCCAAACCCAACTGAGATCCCAGTTGAAGCCCTGTTCCTAGAAGAAAGTAACTGAACCGTCTACAAAAGCTTTAGCAAGCGTGACATCGCTCGTGGTCGAGCGGCGCGCATTCGACAAGTTGCCTGCTGGAACTGTTATCACTTGGCTGAAAGACTACGGATGGGAGAAATTCCTGAGTATCAACAAGCCCTACTACCCAGAAGCTGTCAAGCTCTTCTACGCAAACTTGACTACGATGAGTATGAAGGGACACATCAATGTGCTCCTATGTGCTGGGAGGCAGAATCCACTGGACCACGAAGAAGATCAACGAGATGCTTGGAGTTCCTGATGAACCCTCTGCCACTACGACATGAACAACTGGTGCCATGCATGATGGTTTCGAATCCAGTGATGTCCTTCTGAAACTCTGGAATACCCGTACTAAGCCCGCTTTTCAGACGGAGAAGCTCTCAATCAACTTCCCATAGACTTCTTCTTCCTTCATAAGCTGCTGAACATGACCTTGTGGAGTGCCAAAATCGGAAGTGCGGCCAGTCGGACTCACCACCATGAAATTCATGAGCACTTTTGCCGTGTACATGATATCCCAGAATCGCAAGTTCAATCTCGGGTATGTGATCCTGAAGCACATGATCCAGGCTGTTGAAAGCACAGACAAGGCATTGCCTTACGGGATGTTGCTCACTCACTTCCTTGAGTGTGAGAAAATCCAGATGCCGCCGGCATGGGAAGATACGGCCATCCACGTTGTGGATCTTGTGGACTCTGAAACGCATGGGGATTCATCACACTAAAGGTCAAGGCTGGTTCAAGCCAAGGAGAACAGATCAGTGGATAGCGCCCAGAAACGGTCGGCTGCGAAAGGGAAAGCGAAGGTCAAAAGCGACGAGGACGATGACTACGAGGATGAGCTGAGCGTAGGGAAGGCAGGAATCTCAGTGCTGCGCCGCGATATCTCCGATCAAGGCTGATAATCAGAAGCGCTTCCGCAAGCTCAAAGAGCAGTATACCGAGCTGTCACTGAAACTATCCAAGCTTTCGAAGCTCGTCAAAAAGTCCCTTCCTAAGCCGCTGATTCTGACTCCTCTTCAAGCCAGTAGGCTGCCTCTCTAGTTCCGTTTCTGCTCTTAGTCTGCCCCTAGGATATTCCAGTATCGCTCCGTTTTTAGGTTTACCTCCCGCCTTTTGATAATGAAGGGGGAGTAGTAAGGAAGTTTAGGCGTTTAGCGTCTAAGTGTTTTGTGGTAAGTGATGTAAAGGGAAGCTCGTTGAACCCTAATATAATATTTTGCTGCTATCATGATATATCTCCTATGCTTAATATATTCCTTGCTCTGATCTTCGGATATATCATATGCTGATCTCTTACTCTGATACTTAACTGTGCGATTTGACTTGCGTGAACCTTCTTGATGAGTGCTAAATGCCTGCTGCGATGAGTACATGATATATTCCTATGCTTAATATATTCCTTGCTCTGATCTTCGGATATATCATATGCTGATCTCTTACTCTGATACTTAACTGTGCGATTTGACTTGCGTGAACCTTCTTGATGAGTGCTAAATGCCTGCTGCGATGAGTACATGATTACTTGAACCATGCTTGGAAAATGCGCACTTAGGCAGGGGGGAGCACACTCACGGGTAATTTCGAAATTCTTGTACTTAAAGATATAACATAGAAATTAATAGGAAATATCCGCATTTAGACAGGGGGAGCAAAATTAGTTCAAAGATATATCTTAGCATGTCTTAGAGATAACTGCACATAGGCAGGGGGAGCAAATGGGTATCACATGTGATTAGGAAATATCGTATGCTCTGCTTTGTGATTATGGAACACTTAGACATATGCACTAGGACTTGCATAATCGAATATGCTTACTTGCTTCCGTGCTGCATCAATTACATGTCATCATCAAAAGGGGGGAATGTTGACCTTTTTGGTCCATACATGTTAGAAAGTTTTGATGAACGATGTAATTGTAATGACGTTAGGTCTATAAAATAAGCAATTCGATTTGGGAAAAATAAAACGTCTAAGTTCATGATAATATTCGTCCATGCATTGTGTATGAGCTATAAATTGTTAAAGTGTTGAATATCTGAATTGGCATGTGATTTTGTGATGATTTGATGGAACTATGTGATCGCGTGTTATAGACAGTCCATGAGATAGGATATATCGTTCTGTGCTATATATGGAAATAATGCATGAGATATCCTACCGAGCTATATATGGAAAAATATGCTGTTTATATATGAAAGTGATATATCCGTTAATACCAGTTTATTCCTGGACGAAAATCATATGCACGATCCTTGCTTGCCTTGCACTGAATTAAATGCGAATATTAAATTGATATCTTTCCTCGTGCTGATTGGATTATATTTTAGAAAGATTTGATTTGATTAACCTTATGGATAAGATGCTCTTATATGGTATGTGCTATAACGGGTGAGATCTCTGAATTAAGGAAAGTTGTGCCATGATGTGAAAAATCGATTTATGTAAGCTCTGATCTGATTCTTGTGCTAAACATGGTAAATATATTTATTAAATGCATGAGCCTGTACATGGAAAACGTGCTTATGTCTTGCTATTCTTATGTGCCATACTTGGAAAGTAAATCTAAAGTACTCGTTACTAGGAACTGATAGCAGGAATCACTTATATGGAAAATATATTGCGAAAGGTTGAAATTGCTTGGAGTACGAAAATTGAGCTTTATATGGAATATAATCATGCTTTAATGTGCTATATGACCGTTGTGACGATTTATTAGAAGCATTGATTTATATGGTATGATTGATTCGCATGGAAACTATGCTTGATTTTGTGATTATTGTTTGATATGACTTTCCATGTGAAGTGCTATTAGAAAAGGATTTATATGAACTGCACTTTAGACCTTCGAGTACAGAGAACAGAGCAGTGAATTTGCGAATCTAAGCGTACGAGAGATTTTTGAGCAGAGAGAGAGATACTAAGATATTCCTGAGCTAGTCACTTGCGATAGCTTTCTGCCTACCCGAACTTTAACTTGCCTATCCATCACTGATGCGAGTGATCATCAGATATTCCATCATCCCCTGCCATATATTCTGTCTTCGGACGTGTTGTCTTCGGACGTGAGCAATACCAAGGAGGCAAGGTCGACGTTTACGCACACGTGAAGGGAAGGACAAGTCCGGGGGCCCTTCGGTAGCGAGCTGTGTCTGTCGGGATCAAGGAGATTCCGAGGAACGAAACTCGGCGTGTGGTAACCTAGTAGTGTCTAGTGTTCGACTTGTTTCGGTTGTGATTGGGCTGGACCAATCAGTTTTGTATCCAGCTACGGTGCATTATAGTGATTGGTTAAACTCTGGGAAGAAAAGAAAATCCCAAGGAGAGGAGTAAACCCCAGTTGGGGATATAACCTCTATAAAAATCCTGTCTCGCATTTACTTTCAGTTATTTCTTTATCGCTGTGAGACAGAACCCGACACACATCCGACGTTACTAGGATATATCAGGCATATTAGTTACAAACATCAGTAGGTATAACTAAGTCACCACACAAGTTTTGAAAAAGAAGCAGATAAAATTTTATTTGCCTAATTCACCCCCCCCCCTCTTAGGCACTTTAATATCTTCAGATAATATAGTTGAGAATGATATTTAGAGGGCCGTGGAGTTCCGGCTAAGATCATTTTCAACACGGAATGTCTCCCGACTGATGTTAGGATCTCTCATGGATTACTGCCCAGTGGTGTGAATCTCCGTGAGATCATTGACAGAGATTCCCAGGTTCCCTGTGGTGAGGCCATGGCATTGGCTTCCATCGTCCATGGTTTTTTAATATCTCTCCTCCTTTGTGTGACGATTTGCTTCTCATCTTGGGACTGAATATAGTATACGGATTCGGGGAGCTTAACTCCACATGTCCGCATGTTCCATCGGAGTTCCCGACATAACCTATTTGAGGTCCGCAAGTTAGTCTCGCAGCTCCCTTTCCCTTTTGGCCCTAGTTTCTTCCTTTTTCTCCCGATCGTGGCTCAGCTTTTCCTTCTTTTGGAGCTCCCAACTCCCTTAAGCTTTTTTGGGTGGCTCACTAGCGGGACTCGTGGAGGTCCGCCTGGGTGTTCTAGATCCCTTTATGACTTATCTGTACCGTCTTGCTTATCTTCATCATTCGGGCCTGTGTTTTAGGTCCTGGCCGTTTCTCAACACGTTTGGTAGTTTTGGAGGTCCTCCTCCGCGGTTCACTTCTGAATTTGACTGTTTTTGGGTGTTTCGGGTGCTAACATCACAGGGTGGCACTGGGATGGCGGTCTGTTGTGGTCACCTTCAGCAACTTTCGTGAACTGTGGGCCTAAATTCTTCCATATGTGTGCTTTCCTCCGTTGATTTTCTCCGCATGTTAGTTTCGTCCCAGTAAAAATGAAGAAAAGAAGAAGAAGAAAAGATAAATGTTAAGCACAGCTCCGCACAAATAGGCAAAATCACTCACGCCTTCAACTCTGAATTTTCCGACAGACGGCACCCTTAGATGTGGGGCTATCCCAATCAAAAAATTTATATGTTGGGCTCAGAAAATTTATATAGCCGGTAAGTTCAATATTTCAAAGTTTTGGGACGTGTGTAAGGTGCTTATTTATAAGGGAACTGAAAGGAATGTGTCTGGGACGTTGGGACTTGTTTAGGACGTGTTTGGACATGTCGGGATGTGTTGAGACATAAAGAGACGTATTGGGACATGTTTGGGACGTGTCAGGACGTAAAGGGACGTATTGGGACATAAAGGGATGTATTGGGACGTAGCAGAAAGGACACAAGATGTACGTGGTTCGGATCTTTGCAGATCCTACGTCCACGGGCATACAGGAACTCCATTTCACTATACTTTTGAAGATTACACACTCAAATAATCCTTACTTTCGCTGTAAAATATGCTAAGTATCGAAAGAGATGTTTAACACACTGAAAAGAGAGAAAACTAGAGAGTATTTTCGTATTCTAATGATGAATGATCCTCCCAAAAATGGCTAAGTTCGGCTTTTTATAGGAGCTTCTAGATATTGCCTGGAGGTACATCCGGAGATACCTGGTGATATGACCCTCTGGAGCAACGTGATGCACAGCTTTTCCAGTCCTGTCAGGTAGCTTTTACAATGTTGTCAGTCATAGCTTTCTGTCACCTCTTACCTGTCTTTTCACCTAGAAGCGTACTGAGGAAGCTTCTTGGGGTCGTCAACTACCTATCGGAGGTCCCTTAAGGTCCCTATATCTATTATTTATCATTATTTACTAAATATTAGATATTTTCCCATGGGCCTAACGGGTATTTTCTGAATTTTTCAGGCCCATCTAGTTTTAGTCCGTATCAGGTATAATACGTATCATGCCCCAAAATATATTTTAAAATGGTTTTAGACCCCTGTCAGAAAATTCATAGGTTTTAGGAGTCCGTTTTTATAAAATTTAAAGATTAGGACCTAGAATTACGTAGGTCTTATAAAGTGTATATGAACTAGCATCAGTTGACCGTTTTGTGTTATTTCAGAACAATGAAGAGGTAATGGAAAACAATGAAGTGGTACTGCTGAACAATGAAGTGGTATTATAAAACAATAAGTGGTACTGCAGAACAATGAAGTACTGCAGAACAATGAAGTGGTGTTGCAGAAATCGGGTCCTTAAAACTATGGATATTCTGACAGGGGCCTGAAACGTAAATGAAACTTATGGGAGAGTATTGTTGTTAATATTTAATAAGCCGTATTATAGACTATAGTGTATATTTATGAGATTTGCTATGATGCCTACTTACCGTGAGCAACCATCGTTTTTTTTATTCTCAACATCGCCAACGCCTCCGTAAACCCTCTCATATCCATTGATAACCATCTTGTTCACGTGAGCTTTGTAAATCCTCTCATATCCATTGCTAACCAACGTGTTCACGTGGGCTTTGCCTCGTTTGACGTTCCAAAGCCTCTCACTTTGAGATTGTTGCTGCATTTAGTAGTAAAGATGAGGAGAGAGAGAGAGAGAAAGGCGCATGGTTGAATGTGATATATGGACCCAGATTTTCTGTCCCACTTTTTTGTGCCACTTTTTATGCACTTTCAAAAACATCATTAAACATTGTGCCGATTAGTGTTAAAACACCCGTAAATGACATTATATCATAAATATTATTGTACCAAATGCAGAAACACAAAAAAATCAATATAATGTACATTTTTCTATCGTACTTTTCAATATATCATATATTTTTCTCTATCATAATTATAGGTGTTATATAATTACTTTTTTGTGTTTCAGCATTTGGTACAATAGTATTTATGATATAATGTCATTTACTGGTGTTTTAACACTAATCGGTACAATGTCTAATGATGTTTTTGAACAGTGGCACAAAAAAGTGGGACAGGAAATCTGGGTCCATGATATATATATTCAAAAATAATAAATATCCCATTTATGAATGTCTCCATCATCGTTCAATTGCTATAATCGGAATTAATCATTTTGAAATGCATTAATTACGGAGTTTAGTACGCAGCTACTGCATAAAGGGGAAGAGAACCTCTATTCCTACTAAAATTTGTCACTTTTTTTTAGCACTCCTCAACCTTCATTGATGTTTTGATGTAGATTGAATCAATCAATCTTTATTCTAATGATCCAGTGATAGACAGCTAACGAAATTGTTGATCGAGGACCGCCGTTAGACTCGCATTTGGACGTGCTTTCAGTGTATGTGACCCTCGTGTATCGATTCGATCATTTGCTAGCTCAAACTGACCGAAAGCAGAGCAAACGCACACACACAGAAAACAGATTTAACGTGGTTCGGCCCAAGTTTGGCCTACATCCACGGATCAACCGAGCACCATTTCATTAAACCACCAACACGAAAGTTACAGCCCTCTACTAGTTTTGCGTTTGCGACTCACGGTGATTCTCACTCTATAAGAAGATATGTGCTCGAAAATATAGCTAGTCGAACTACTGAAAATGGTATTTATAAGACTGAATCACACTTAACAAATGTTCTGTGATTTATCAGCGCCGTCCATCGTTTCTGATCCAACGCACCAGATCGCGCCAAGTCACCCTTGCCTTTTCACGTGATGCATCATCCACATCAACACTTGGATTCTAATCTAGGCCGTCCACAAGTTTCGCACGCCATCCTACGATCTCCACTCAATATCAAAACTTTGAATCGGATCCGTTTGATCTCGCGCCAAACAATCTAACGGCAGCTGTAGCTCGCGATAGTCACTTAAGCTATTCTTCATCTCAGCTTCAGTTCTTCACCTCAGTTCGATCGGCCGACTTCTCCGGCCTATTCCGGCGGCTCCGGCGAGTTTCTGACTCGCAATCCTCAACAAACTCCACCTCGAGACGGCAAACTTGCAATCTCAATTCCTGGAGCCCAAACTCGCCCCGAAACTTCGCCCCAAACCTTACCAGAATCAGCTTCGTCACCGTCTTCTTTTCAGCTGCAAATCATTCACCCAGCTCTGTTTTCTCGTCCCAAAGCTCCACCTCGATTCGCAGCCCCTCTCGATTGATCATCCCACCCCGAGCCTCGAACGAACCCTCGTCAACTCCAAGCGGGCTTGACATTTCCCACATGAAGTCGACTTGGAATTTTCGAGCTCACCGTCTTTGTCGCATGAAAAACCTTTGCTCCTAGCGCCATGAGCCCTTTCCCGACCCATCTCCGGCTAGCCAGCACCTGCATCTCGGCCTCCTTCGCTCCCAAGCCTCAGCAACCTGCAGCACATCATCAGCTGCAGCCATAGAAAAATTTTGCGACAGCAGAATTCTATGATCCCTGTCGAACATTCACCCACCATTTCGACCCCGGCCTCTGTATCTCTTCCACCTCCGAGCTCACCCGCTCTTGTGGCCTGAGAATACTCTGCATCCGAGGTAGAATGGCCTCCACCTCAAGCCCGAAACAGCCGCAATTTGAGCTCCAAGACAGCTACTCGGAGCAGTTTTGACAGAAAACTGCTCCAACCAAGGGTCTTGCCCGCCCTTGCTCCACCTCAAGACGAGGTCCCCGTGGCTTCCCTCGAGCACCATTCGAGCCACCACATTCCCTACTTCACGTAGGACCAGTTGTTTCCTCTGGACAACCCTCCGAGACACAAAAATCGTGCCTCTGAAACCGGCAGAAAACCAGCTTGCCCTGTCACCCGGTGTTGATTCGTTCTCCCGCCGTTCTCGTGTTGCTCCGACTGTTCTCCAGCCCTCCCGATCCATCTAAGGTTCCTCCTTAGCTTCAGGTCCAACCTCGTATCACCTAGGATCTCCGCAACAACTCTCTCGAACCGCAAATGCCCCGAATCATCACCAAACCTCGACAGCTCACCACAAGCATCTCTGTTTCAGTTGTTTCCACTTCCGATGCACTTCTCATGGCAGCCTGCGACACCACCACAAGCATCATAGCCTCCTCAAGCCTCTTCTGAACCAGAAGAACCTTGAGCCGCAGCTTCCTTGGTCCAAAAAATGCTTGAACCAACGAAATCCCCAAATCGAGTCTCATTGCGGTCACTCCCGGGAAGATAGCTCCGTCCTCCACGCTCACCGCACCACTTGTTGTGAACTGCATACATTGAAAGACCATTGAATTGAGGTCTCAACTGCAGTTAATTCACATCAGAAATCAATTTTTTTTATATTTTACATTGAAAGACCATTGAATTGAGGTCTCAACAAAATTTGGAAGCATGTAGTCCAGGAATTTTTATAGCGGTAGATTATACTTTAAATGTTTTCGGGGTGCTCATGAGGTGCTCTTCGCAAGGGACGACAAAGGGAACGTGAAACGGAAAGACACGGGGATATACATAGTTCGAAGCCTCTCGGATCCTACGTCCACGAGGCACTACGGAACTTTCTTTTCACACAATGGATCGAATTACACACTCTTTAATCCTTACTTACCCTCATTATGCTCTAAGTATTGAGAAGGAAATTAATACATTGAAAGAAACGAGAATATGTGGTTATTATTTCTTATTCTTAATGATGCCTGCCTTTGAAAATGGGTAAATGCCTCAGCAGCTCCTCGCGGCTTCTTCTATGTGAGTCCCAGGAATTCGGGGACGTGACCTCTGTGGTATTATGAACAGTAGAAAGATGTAGATTGAATACCCTCTGTGACAGCTGCAGCTTTTCAAACAGTGGCGTCATCCTGTTGTGGGTCGACACGCGTCTTTGTGGCTGCTTTTCTCCTCTTTTGCTGTCTTTTCGTCTGGGAATTTCAGAAGGGGCTTTCTCACTGCTCGGTCATTGCTTCTACCTGGAGGTCCTTGCAAATCCCCTCTTTAGATATTTTTTGATTTATCGTGGGCTTTCTTCTTTGTGGGTTTGTTGGGCCTTTTTTATTTTTCATTCCTTAGCCCATCTGCTTTCAGTCCGTATCAATCTTATATATAACTTCTCCTCTCTAACTAATATATATATAGAGAGGAATTTTATGGTGCTCACCTTATGTGAGCACCTTATGTGGGCACCTGTTGATGTGGCACTGATTCGTGACATTTCAACATCTCACATCAACATATAAGATTATGTCGTCTTAATTAACACCTTATGGGATCCATTAATCGACATTTCGGATGCTGATGTGGCATATCGACGCCTTACATAACATTTTTTCGTGCCAACGAAGTATATCGCGTACAATATGCCACATCAGCATCCGAAATATTGATTAATGAATCCCATAAGGTGTTAATTAAGACGACATAATCTTATATGTTGATGTGGGATGTTGAAATGGCACGAATCGGTGCCACATCAATAGGGTGCCCACATAAGGTGCTCACGTAAGGTGAGCACCATAAAATTCCTCTATATATATATATATATATATGGAGGTGAACTCATATTGTATAAGCATTTAAGGATGGAGAATCCTAGCACACCACTTAACCTTCTAGAATGTTATTATTGGACGAAAGATTATCTTTACAAACCGTTCAAGAAGTTAAAAGAAGATAAGAAGCAGAACACGGAGTACATACAACTTATCAAACGAGTACGTGGCGAGAAGTAGCGAATTAAAATGGGCCAAAAGATAAAAGATATGGTCAATTATTATATTTTTGTTCCTTCATTTAGTTCTTTTTTTTTTGTAAATTAATGAAATATGTGACCCCAAATAATATGAAATAAACCATCAACTCAACATACCAATATCTCTGTCTCAATCTTACATATATATAATATTCATGTTATTATATTATTGAAACTCTCGTGGTTTCATTTCAATGACGTGAAAATATACATGCACGTTTAATTGTCCGTCGCCCATCACTTGCCACTTTTTTGCTCCTATAAAATAAAGGTTTAATTTTGTTCCGGGCTCCTTTAAAGTTTTAAAATAGATTTCAGGCGTTGTTAAAAAATTATTGTTTAAAGGACCCAAATTTTATAAAATTTAGAGATAAGGACCTAGATCCACAAGTGTTATAAAGTGTATATGAACTGGTATCGGTGATCATGTTATTCCAGAACAATGAAGTGATACTGCAGAACAATGAAGTGGTATTGCGGAACAATAAAGTGGTAATGCGGAACAATGAAGTGGTGCAGCGAAAAAATGAGTGGTACCACATAAATCGGGTCCTTAAAACTAATTTTTTTCCCACGACCTGAAAACTGAAATAAAATACTGCCAAGTGCCTAAAACGAACTTTGCCCTAAAATAAATGGCACTCTTGGTTGGAATGGAGCTGTCCTGTCTGCGGTGACTGTCCATTGAGGGGGTTCTAACGGTAGTATATAAGCCTTCTAAAACCATATGTGCATTGCAATGATGTTTTTTAACGATATGTGTCGTTAATGGCACTTCACATATTACAGTGCAGAAGATTCGGCCATCTTAGAGGGAAATTCCCAAGAACTCTATTAAGTGGATTACATGATTTTGGCCCATGAGCCAAACTGTACTTCGGAATTACAAACATATGAACCAAAAATATACCGAAGCTGTGCTGATGCCCTATACACGAAGCTACTAAAATACATTATTAATATCGAGACTTTCGTCAATTCTCACGATAATGTCATAGTCTTGATCTTCCACACTTCGCCATTGAGTCAAAATAGATTACACACTTACGTAGTACGCAGAGATGGGATTATGATTTTCTCACATTGTTCATAATTCCTAATGGGGTTGGAAACGAAGAGAAATTTTTCTTGTTTGCTTGTTGAGAGCACGGCGTGGATTCTAACAAAGATGTTGGGGGTAGAAATGACGATTAGCAACCCATTGCCAACCTAGAGCATATTATTACAGCTCCCCACAGTTTGAAGTCGAAAGACTAGGAAGTTACAACATACAATCTATTAGATTGCTGACGACTCTCGTAGTATCAACCGCCCAATGGGTTTTTCTTCGTTTGTGAACTATTTTATTCTTCAAGTAACTAGAAAGGTAGCTATATTACCACATCATTAAAAACGTCGAAAAAACTCGGGTTAGATATAGATTGAGATTAGGGCAATTATCAGTCATTATATTTGAGTTGAGCTTCCAATTTTCGATTGCCGTAAAAGAGAAAAGACAATCCTCCGACCATGGAACAACCACCGCATGCATCTCAAATTCTTAATATCATCATCCATCTACAATAAAAAAAAAAAGCAAAATAAAATTCCCAGCATAAGTTTTATGTAAAAAGTTATTTTTATTTCAGCCAAAAACAATGCATATGGTTCAGAACATTCGGCTACAAAACTAAAGGAAGACAGTTTCGACATCTTCATCAATCCCAAAAACGCAGCAAATGACATCACAAACCTATAAAGAAAGAAGCTCAAGTTAACTCCAATGTACACATTGTTCGCAATCTTCGAACGTGGAAAGATCATTCATGAAAATGTCGGAAAGAACCCGTAAATCGAAATTGATAAAAGTACAAGTTTAACATTTGACAGCCTTGCAAATAGCAATGTCATTATTCAACATATTTATAAAATTCTTCTCGCTAGCCCACTCAAGACTCTATTTATCAGGGAATTCTCATAGCAGAGGTGTGAAAATGCAAATAAACCTCGCCTGGACCATCGACAGTCATCATACATCATCATTGCGATCTGATAATACCACAAATTAGGACCTCAAACAACTGAAAATAAATGTTACTAAATTAAAAGGATAGATTCAATTTCTCTCATTTTCATGAAATATCATTTGATGGACGAATTAAAGTTAACTAGCCAGGAACAAATCAAAGCAGCAGGTGAAGACAGTCCTGATAGGACAATCACCAAAATAATGTCTTTAGCAACTCGAAATTTGTTCATCCAATAAACTGAATATTAGAATCATGGTATTTATGTTAAGTTGTGAATTGTGATATCCAAGTAATATACAAGATATGACACCATTACAGTATCATTTATCCCGTACCAGGGGTGGAACACTTTTCTCTCTGATAATATTAAAACTTCAAAAAAGCTTCTATAACTAAATTGGATGTTCTACCCAGAACACTATATTGATACCTAGTCATAGTCTACTGACAAGCTAATCTATACAAAACACACATGAATGGTGGGTTCTTTTTATTTATCGGGAAAAGAAAAAATGAAGTTGATTCACCTCCAACTTAAGGCCCTTCATCTAGTCCATTCATGACCTACAAGATTGAAAATGGATCCCTTTTATTTTCAGTTTATTGGTTCATATCTCACACAACGACTAATTAATTACAGAGATAGGTGCAAATGAAAAAAAGTATATTGATTTACTTCCTCGAAATGACTGCTTAGAAGGAGAGTAGAAAAGAATGTAATTTATACTAGTATCTACAAGCGCTCTACATATTTCGTTCAAGAGTATGTGGCAGGACTTGATCAAGAAAGTACTTGTCTTTTCTAACTGGAAAGCTAAAGATTATACGATAAAAGGTCACTACTTGCACCAATGACAATTGACAAATTCTCATCTCAAAGCCATAAGTTTGTCACGCACCACAAACCTCACAATGAACTTACAATGGTAAGGAAATGCCCACGCAAGAAAGACAAACTTCGTAATAGGGAAGCCACCGAACAAGCAACAAAAAAGAATATATAACACAAATTTAAATGATATATAAACTTCAATGCTAAGATTCAAGCAGAAAATCAACAAAAACAAAAAACGAAATGAAACTGTATCACCTTCGAGAGTCCACGTGTGTCGTCGAGAAGAGACTGAAAGCATCGAAGTGAGCACCGCGGAGGCCGTCGCAGTGTGGTACGGCAGCATCGACGCAACGTTAACGCTGCTCATTTCAACGGGCGACCTGATTAATTAAGAATCAACAGCACCAAGCAATCAAATTCGCCGAAACAGGACTAGATTAAAGCATATTGGGGGAAAACGGAACTCAATTCCATCACCTGAAAACTCGCGCCGAGAGAGGCTTCTGAGATGACGCGCGAAACGGAGATGGAGCCATCCTAGGCTTGACGCCCGATGATAGCCTCGCGGCTGAACGGAGCACCGATCTGGCGGCGAAAGTAGTAGCCATGGCTGAGCTGTGTCGAAATGAAATGATGGAACTTGAGCTAACTTCACTAGGGTTCTGTTGTGGTTTTTATTTTCCAACTTTTTATTATAGGTAACTACTTTGTACGTAATTGATATTATGATAGCCTAGTGAAGCAGTCTGCATTTACGTTTATGGGCCTTAAGTGGGCCAAGAAGAAAGCCATGGGCCTCGCTTTATTCAACAAAAGCCAGGTTCTAGAATGTTCTTTCCCTAGGACATCATCCTAATTTCCAGACACATCTCCTCGCCTGCGTGCGTCTCTTAATCTTTCAGACTCACCGCACAATTCTTCAAACCAAATGTTAGAAGAAAAAACAAAATCAATCAGCACTATCATCTGCAAATAGGATATCGATTCGATAAGCATATCAATCAGCAGAAAAAGATGGGCGTAGATTATTACAAGTTGTTGCAGGTGGACAAGAGTGCCAAAGACGACGACTTGAAGAAGGCCTATCGAAAGCTTGCGATGAAATGGCACCCCGACAAGAATCCCAACAATAAGAAGGAAGCCGAAGCTAAATTCAAGCAGATTTCCGAGGCCTACGATGTAAGAAAATCCGTTTCTTTTCTTGATTTGATTGTCGCCGCTGTATCAAAAGGTTCTATTTTTATTGTTTTGGAGTGGAAAAGAAAGCAACCCAAAGATACGAATATATTGCTTTCTTACATACAGGTACTAAGTGATCCACAGAAGAGGGCTATTTATGACCAATACGGCGAAGAAGGGCTCAAGGGCAAGTCCCACCGCCCGACGCTGGCGGTTCGTCATATTTTTCGACGGGCGATGGCCGAGTTCGTTCAGATTTAATCCTCGAAGCGCAGATGATATCTTTGCTGAGTTGTTCGGCTTTTCGAGCCCCTTTGGTGGGATGGGCGGCGGTTCGAGGGGTGGTTCGAGGTTTCCTAGCTCTATGTTTGGCGGTGGTGGTGAGGATGTCTTTAGCTCGTTCGGCGAAAGTAGACCACATATGAGTTCTTCGGGTCCAAGAAAGGGACCGCCCATTGAGCAGAAGCTGCCTTGTAGCTTGGAAGATCTTTACAGGGGTACTACGAAGAGGATGAAGATTTCTAGAGAGATTTCAGACGCTAGCGGGTAATAGTAATACTCAAATCTTGCTATGTCTGCTTTACTTATTACACGTGCCATGTCACTCTTTACACGTTAAATTCGCTACTTGGGGAGTAGTTTACGGACTTTGAAGTAGATCTTTTTGTATTCATCTTCGCATCATTCAATGTGGAATGTGATTCTCAGCAGAACGTGTCACTTGAGTTCGTTGCTAGATATCATTTACTTATTACTACACTTGTCCCGATTCTAATTACACGTTGAGTTCGAAGATTCTGTAAAAACTGATTCTTGATGGGACGTGTAATTTCGCACGAGTTAGTTCCTTTGTTAGACCACCTTTACCTGATACATGTCTCCTATCTCTCATTACGCGTCAAATTCGAAGATTCTGTTATATGAACTGATTCTTGATAGGATTAGGACTTTAATTTCACATGAGATAGCTTCCTCGATCGTTGTTAGATCTCCTTTACTTATTGCACGTTTCCCATTTCCCACTACACGTGAAATTCGAAGATTCTGCTGTAGTTAACGAACTCATAAAGCAAAACTCTTACTGCATACTTAGATTCTCAGTTCGCGCTTTCTTTCTCTATTTCCCTCAGGAAAACAATGCCAGTGGAAGAGATACTAACAATCGAAGTCAAGCCAGGCTGGAAAAAGGGCACGAAGATCACATTCCCAGAAAAAGGAAACGAACAGCCCAACATAATCCCATCAGATTTGGTCTTCATAATCGACGAAAAACCACACAGCGTCTTCTCAAGGGACGGGAACGACCTTGTAATGACTCAGAAGGTACCGCTCGTCGAAGCGCTGACGGGCTACACCGTACACCTAACGACTTTGGACGGCAGAAGCTTAACGGTGCCCATCAATGGTGTGATTCATCCCAGCTACGAAGAGGTTGTGCCTAGGGAAGGCATGCCCATTCCAAAAGAGCCTGGGAAGAGAGTGATACGGATTGCACCAAGATCACCACGTGAGCTTGAAAGAGATAAATCAATAGAGATAATTTTTATTCGACTTCCCCCCTTACAACGATTATTGGATTGAATATAAAGACAAACATTATTTAATAATAATAAATGATAGCTAGTTGAACGTTGAGCAGTTTGAAGGACTTTGCTTGAGCTTTTGTGTCTTCGCATTTATACGGTAGTTTGACTGTCCACATCAGTTTCCCCCACCGAAGCTCGACGTGTCCACGCGTCGGGGTATAACGGAGCTCTTCGGCAGCGACAGTACGAAAGGCGGCAACCTGTGTTAGCTTCTGTTGGACTTCCTGAACCGTAACAGCGTCAACGGCCGTTCGCTGTGCTGTCTTATTTCCAGAATTGTTTCGTAGCACACCAACCATATCGAACACCATCTTTGGAGGACCGGTACGAACAACTGAGAACGATGACCTCCCCGTCGAAGAATGCACGGCAGAATTGTATGTGAATCCAGCTCGGGCGAGGGCGAGGTCCCACTGTTTAGGCTTGTCGTAAGTATTATCTCGGGCCTGCTCGATATGCCGGGATCAAGTAGTCGTAGAACAGCAGGGCTAGTGGGGATGATGCTTGACAGCGGAAATTCATGGTACCCCCGTCGGCCGCCATGAAAGTCAACAGACAGAGAAAGCCGAGTAAGAAATATGCGACCCAGTCCCTCTTTCGCACAATCTTGTTTCGTTTAAAGTGAGGGCCTGTCGAATGATGAATAGCTTCCTTCTCATGCACCGTGAAGTTCACAAGTCCGTCTACGTAATCAGCGCCTTTACGCCCTAAGTCACACGTCAGAAATCGTTGAGGAGGGTGAGGATATTGCGGTTCCTGAAACTTCTTGGCTTCCACGAAGTTGTGCACATTAGAGTCTCCGCATTTAGCTAAACTTTCTGGTGGAAGGCTCTCAGACACATGTAATTTGGGGGACCGCTTTTAGAGGCAGAGGCGAATTCTTTAAAGATAATGAAATCGAACTCTTCAGATTGCTTCGCATCCTCCTCCAATGAACTCAAAACAGTCAAGAAAGAGGCCTTTGCACGGGTAGGTGTATGAGATCTAGGACGCAACAGGTACTTGACGTTTCCTCGGGTGACTTCGTAAGTATTGCTTCGACCCAAATGACGAGCATCGGAATCGAATAACCATGGTCTTCCTAGCAAGATGTGACAAACGTCCATGTCGACGACGTCACAATACACCTCGTCTTCAAACTTGCCGATAGAGAACGAGAGTTTGCAGCTTTCGGTCACCCGAACCTTTTCCGCTTCAGATTTAAGCCACCGGAATTCGTGAGGCGTAGAAATCTTCTCACGTGGCAGCTGTAGTTTATCGACTACCTTCATCCCGATGACGTTCTCGCAGCTCCCGCCATCGATAACTAAATCACAGAGATGACCATTAACGACGCAACGCGACCGGAAAATGGTATTTCGTTGACTCGTATCTTCACTCTAGGAGCAATGAGAAGCTTTTGAAGGACCAAGCTCTCTTGCGCCTCTTCACCTCCCTCGTCAGTGTCTTCGGGATCGCAAGCCACCTCTTCAACGTCGGTTTCTTTATCAACGAGTCCAGCGGTTCTCCTCTGGGGGCACACGTTCGAGCGATGACCAACTTGATTACATCGGTAACAACGAATGGGGCCTGGTTTTGCATACGGGTTGTCGTCTCTTTTCTCGCCTACCGAGCGTGCATGCTTCTTCCCCGTTGCTTTCATCTCTTCGCGATCCGCTGACTGTTGCTGATGTGATGGTTCCCCGCCGCTAGGGGTCTCTCGAGGCACAGAGGGGTGCTTCCTACTACGAGCGTTGTCGGCCATCTCCGCTTTGATTGCCAAATTCCGAGCCTCGGTCATCGTCCTAATAACTTGAACTCCGATCCTTTCACGTATGCTTTCACGAAGGCCTTGGAGATATCTTGAAACTGTTTGACCCTCGGATTCGTTAAGATTATTCCGTTCGGCGAGCCGTAGGAATTCTGCCGTGTATTCTTGCACGCTCCTATCCTTTTGACGACACCTTTGGTATTGATGAAACAACATTTGCTCGTAATCTGGAGGTAAGAACTCGCTCATCAAGAGTTGTTTCATGCGGTGCCAAGAGCGGATGTGGCCTCGGCCTTCTCTGTTTCGACGCCGTTGGACTCTCTCCCACCAAGCCGACGCCCCACCCTTTAGTCGACAAGCCACCGTTTTAACTCTCCGGTCTTGAGGCGTATCCATGTAATCGAAGAATTTCTCGACATCGGCTAGCCACTCTAGAAAGTCTTCTATCCCAAGGGACCCATCAAAGGCATCGAGGTCCACCTTGAGTTGAAAATGGTTACCACGTTGTGGCTGCTCCTCTTCTTCGAGGCTGAAGCTAGAGTCGGAATCGGAAGGATATACGTTTCTGCGTTGTTCCCTTCGCTGTCGATTAGGCCGTCGGGCCCCTAGTTCGTCAAATCGTCCAAGCACTTCCAAAAACCGCTCTTCCAAGCGTTGGAAGCGTTGTTCTACGCGCTGCTCCAAACGTTGCAACGCTTCGCCGTTATTCCGGTCTGATCAACGTCACGACCGTCACCGCTCATCGTGGTCTGCTCTGATACCACTCTGATACGGATTGCACCAAGATCACCACGTGAGCTTGAAAGAGATAAATCAATAGAGATAATTTTTATTCGACTTCCCCCCTTACAACGATTATTGGATTGAATATAAAGACAAACATTATTTAATAATAATAAATGATAGCTAGTTGAACGTTGAGCAGTTTGAAGGACTTTGCTTGAGCTTTTGTGTCTTCGCATTTATACGGTAGTTTGACTGTCCACATCAGAGAGGTAATTTGAGGATTAAGTTCAATATCAAGTTCCCGACGAGGTTGACGAGCGAGCAGAAATCTGGGATCAAGAAACTGCTTTCTTCATAAGCGCTTTTAGATAATCTTATTACATCTAGTTTGTTGAAAGGATCGTCGTATCTGTGTAATGATTCGAGGATGGAAGGTTTAGTTTTTTGGTCGGGGATTTTGTTCTCGTCATAAATTTGGGGCTTTTCATTATATTATGTTTTTGTAAGCTGAAAATAACAGTGGTTTGATGCTTGGAATTGGAGCTTTGTATAGATGAAAAAATCAAACAAAACGAACGTACTTTGTGTTGTTGTGTGGGATACCCTTCCATAAAAACAAAACAAAAAAAAGGAGAGAAAAAAAACTCGATGGTTGTTTCGATGGTTAGGTTTTGGTTCGTGTTAGATGTTTAGACATATTAATTTTAGTTGGGTTTCAGTAATGGAGGGTATGCAATTTTTTGGTGTTTGATTGATAAATTTAAACAATGTTATCGTTAATATTCTTTGCCCTCTAATCCCTTAGTTTCCGTCCACTTTCTTGTTGAAACAGCCAAAAAAAAGAGCATTTAATGGTAGTTTGGATTTTATGTATTTGTCATGTTTCATGAGTTGAGACTATAATGGATCCCATATGTCTTATTTTATCTCTTTAGGTATTGCAATTATGGATGTCTTAAATGATGAAAAGATTATTTTCAGAACTCTTAACGAATTTAATTATTTTTCCTTTCATAAACGGTTATCGTAAGTCACAGGCGAAAGGTTCTTTTTTACAAGAAAAAAAAACGGTATTACTAGAGATACTATTATGTAACTAACAAGCCATTTGTTGGTAAATAAATTTTGGTTCTAGTTCAATATAACTTAATAAAAATGCATTCCATAAAATTAAATAAGAAGGTAGGTTTAACACCTAGTTCACTTATTATATGAGTTCAGTCATTCGATATATTGGATTCCCGCGTAGATTTGTTGTAGCTGGTCTGGTCACATTCTTTTGTACCTTACACTATTTTTATATCCGCTCATTTCACGGGTGTAAAATATGTATAATTAATATAACATTATCGTATAATCAAAATGGACAAGTGTCACAAGCAGAAACAAACCACATTTCATGATTTATGTTAGTTAATTGTGCAAAATTAAATATATATGGAGAACAGGGTTTTGAAACCGGACCAGACCGGCCGGTTCTGACAGAAAATCGGTGAATCGGTCGGTTTTCAGGTCCGGTCCCGGTCCGGTTCAAGCTTTAATTAAAAAAAATAGTGAACAATGAAGACGAGAAGAAAGCATTCAGCGGATTAATTGTTGTGGTCTAGTGGTGAAGTGTTGGGTTTTATTACCCAATGTCTTTATTAACTCACGAACCCAATTTTTATTTTTATTTAATTTTGACCCCAAGTGTAAAGATTTAATTTTTATCAATCCATGTATATTTAATTTTTAACCACCAACACAATTTACTTCATTAAATTTGACCCCTCATTTTATATAATGTATGTTTGGTAAAAGTATATAAATAAACTTGTACTTAAATCTATGTAATTTGTTTGATTATTACGTAAAATATATATTTTATTATAGTTATAGCTACCGGTTTGACTACGTTTTATTCCAGTTTTTTACCGGTTAAACCACTAAACCTTAAACCACTTTAATTTCAGATCTGGTTCGAAAACCTAGTTTTAAAACCATGATGGAGAACTCAAAGTTTCCATGGGAACTATGATTCCCATAGAGTAATTTGGCCTATTGTCAAGTCGTCCATGTGAAATTCAAAGTAAAAGCTCAAAAATGGCAACTTTAAGTTATGTATTAATTTTAATTTTTTGACTAACGTCGCGTAGTGTAGGTGTGACATGAAAATCCAAATATACTTAAATTGATATTACAGATGATTAGTCGTAATCACATTTATTGTCGGCGCCATTAGCCAGTTTGACATTTCTAGTAGCTCCCCCAACTATTTTCTCTCAAAATGATGCAATCAACGCGTAGGCACTTGTATCATAAAATACTATTAGATTATTAATGAATTAGCAAATTTTTTAACCAAATCCACAATTTCATCAATGAGAGAACGGCAATCGTTATAGTTCATGTTAGGATCGGTTATATGTTTAGAGTGGGTGAATAAACACTTGTCTCTTTTTCTGCTCTTAACCAATTACGGTTAGATACCGGTGCTTGATATTTGTGTAGTGACTTGTGCGGAAGCAGACCGATCGGTTTTGAACCAAGACCGGATGGAAAATGTGGTGTGTGTGTTTGCGAAAGACACGAATTTATTTCTGGAAGTTCGGAGTAAAAATCTCCTACGTCTTTCCTTCTTCCCCGCAAGGAAGGCACCATTAGAAGACTTGGTTTTACAACCCCTGTTGCACGACCTTCTTAGCTAGACCAGCACAGTACAACCCACACGGCTATACTCAGCTAACTAAACTCCTAGACACCACTTAGACAGCTTTTACAGTTCGTCTACTTTCAAGAGCTTTTTACAGTCCCTTGAGAACAACTTACTCACTTAAAAGAAATCGGTCTGAAAACAGTGAGGACAACACCTAAACACTTTTCGCTTGTGAGCTTGAACTTTTTTCTAGAGTTGCTTAAATTCAAAAGATGGTGAAGTCAAGTCTTCGTCTTGCCTCTCTCCCTTTTATAGTGGGCTTGGTGTAGAACCGATATACTTAATTAAGTTAAGTCTAATCACCAAAACTGTTAAGCATAATAGTCGTTTTTTAACTTCAAAAAAACTTATCATCTTTCAAAGTAACACTCCAAAATTCAAAGCTTAACAGAGGGTGTAACAATTGTGAGACTCAAAAGGCGAAAAAATAAATATTAAAAATAATAATAATAAAAAGGAATGTAGTAAGAGGGAAAAGAAGGAGACAGCTCAAATATAACAAAATAAAATTTCTCAAATTGTCAAATTCCACGTGTCCCCTACCCTACAATGGCTGCGCCCATCACCTACAATAGCGACTCCATGCAAATCTCATTTATAAAAACCAAACACACACTCAATTGTACATCATTACAATACAACTCAAGAAAACCATCAATCTTTCTAAATACTCCAAAATTCCAGCCACATCCCATCTATACATAATATATATTATTACACATTCAATTAAAAAACATAAGATTACACAAACAACACCATCCATGGATCGCCAAAGCAAACGAAAGAAGAGGCTCACCCAAGAACAAGTGAAACTCTTAGAAACAAGCTTCACCTTCAACAATAAGCTCGACCCACGTCTGAAAGCCGAGCTAGCCGTCGAGCTTGGGGTCCCGCCGAGGCAGGTCGCCGTTTGGTTCCAAAACAAGCGAGCCCGAGAGAGGACCCAAACCCTGGAGCTCGACCACGGTGCGCTTCGGCTAAGGCTCGAAAGCGCACTTGCCGAGAATGAGAATTTGAGACACGAAATCGAAAGGCTCCAGGCTGAGCTGAGCCGAGTAAGACGTTCGCTTGCTATGATGAATTCCTCGGGCTTGTCTGGAAACTCTAGTCTCGTCGTCGTTGGTGATCGCGGTTTTGATCAGAATGAGTTAGTTTACGGTTCAATTGCTTCGGTTGATCACTATTTATTTGGTTAATGATAGATACACATGCATAAATAGACATATATATATGTGTGTTTCTAATATTAAGGGAGACAACATTAACCGATCTCAAATTGGTTGGTGTGGCGGTCATAAAAAAAAGACTATTTTATCCTTGATTTAATTTTAATTCTAATTATATTCTCTAAAATCATTTTAGAAATAATATAAAATTAGAATTTAACATTTAGAAGATAAGTTAACATTATATGTTTATAGAGCCAAACATATCGGGTGTGCAAAAAATACTAGTTTACAATGTGTGTGGCTTAATTGGTTTTTCTTCATTTAAATTAATTAGGGATTGATGGCGCTACAAGGACGCATATGTGACAGTAAATTTAAAATTTGGAGCAATTTGACGATACGTGAATTAAATGTTGTCATTTTGGGACGACGAATTTCTATTCGAATCATTTTGAGAACAACTAAAGGTCATAACTTTGAAACTCATTGTCCTAAAATTACTTCAATTTTTGTAACGTATTGTCCTAAAATTGCAACATTTAATTTACATATCGTCCAGCTTTTACAACACGGAACTTATTTTCCTAACTGGCACCCCAAATATAAATGTCCTTGAAATGCTACTTCCCAACTATATAGGGCTAAAAAAAAATAAATAACCTGGCATAGCATCATATAAACATATGGAGATATCCAAAAATATTCAATCTATACAATGTAATGAAAAATAATGCATGAACAAACACACTATACATTCCCTACAACATGAAAACCCCGAAAAGATCCGAGGCTGAGACGATTAGGCGGATGCTCGAATCGCCTATCACTCTCCACCGCGCGTATTATCTCCTCATCAGCGCCATATTCGCTCGCATCAGCGTCGAAATCAACGCTCGAACCGTCGACAGACAGATTGCCGAGCGAATAATTAGTTTCGCTTTCGTTATTATTCCTTCTTCGAGCGACGTCCGCCAAATTTCTCCGAGCCTTCGCCTTCCATCGCTTAAGTCCCCTAACGACCCCCTCGGGAAATACCGAGACGCTCATCGACGTCCCCATTTGCGTTACCAAAGCGTAAAGGGGAAGCGCAACGTAGCCGCTTAAAATAGGTATCATAAGTCCCATCGCCAGCCTTATTACAATGTCCTCGGTTTTTCGGTGGAAGCACGACCTTAGTCCGAATTTATACTGCAGTATCGTGTAATAAGAATATATACGTAAAACAAAATCGCACGATTTGTAAGATCGATGGGATTGATTTGATTTCTTACCCAAGACCAAGAAAAGAAGGCGAGCTGAAATGAGTTTTGAAATAAGATGAAGTGAATGAGGTGGAGGAGAAGCTTGGGGCGTTTCAACCAGAAAAAGCGGTCGCTCGGCCTTACGAGGAGATGGCCTCTTACTATGTGTGGAGTTCGATCGCCAGTGTCTAAGCACATCCTTGTAATGATCCCTTGTAGCTTTGTTCCCGCTATTAAAAGCATCTGCGAATCGACGAAAATGATGATCGAAAGTTGATTTTTTTTTTTTTTTTTTAAGCTCGGGCGCACCAGTAGGGGGATGAAGGGAAGCCAAGCGTAGTTGTGAAACACTGGGGGAAAAAAACACGAAAAAGCGATTGAGTATTCTTATTGCGCGGTTGTATAGTGCGTGCGTGTCTGTGTGTCAATTCTTACCATGAGCGTTGAAGAAGATGAAGAGAATCGAGCATATCCATATCCAAAGACTGCGAAAATTCGGTGCGTAAAATGAATTTAATACTTCCGTGATTTTTGATTGTCTGTGGGAAAATATGATTCTGTAATGATTTTTACCGCATGCCTACGACGATTTTGAAGTCCTTGTCGAGCGCTCGTTTTATGTACTTGTGGAAATCGAATCGACTTCCTTCTGCGAAATGCGCCTGAAAAAAAAAAGAGATGTGAATATCAGACAACTTTGAATGAACTTTAGGAAAAGGCTCGGCGAAAAATATATAAAGGCTATGGTATAACTTATACCGCGATGAAACCATGGCGAAGAGTGACGTAGTCGACTTTATAGACAGATCCGAAGAACAAGCGCAGAAGACTAACCTGCAATCGAATAGTTCTAAATTAACGTCGTAATATTAGAAGAAATCGGCGTAAGAAAAAAAAAAGTAAAAAATGGTCGATCGATCGATCGTAGTATGGCTAACGGGGAAACGAAGAAATCTGTGTTCGCTCCAGGACTTAAGATGTCTCCTTCCGAACGTTGTTTGATGTAAGAACTGGAATCGTCTGGGATCTGCACGA
This sequence comes from Craterostigma plantagineum, assembly GCA_027422505.1. Classification (NCBI taxonomy): domain Eukaryota; kingdom Viridiplantae; phylum Streptophyta; class Magnoliopsida; order Lamiales; family Linderniaceae; genus Craterostigma; species Craterostigma plantagineum. The sequence continues at coordinate 41,965 of JAPQWV010002002.1, read as the reverse complement.
AGAAGCGCAAAAGGCGTATAAGCATTAGAAAAAAGAAAAGGCGAATCGATTGGATATAAACTTATACCGTTAGAATACTGATATTCGAGGGATCTTGTTTCTTCCTCCCATCCTTCCCATCTCTTCATCTGCATATACAGAAAACTGTTGAATTGTTTTGATATTATTACATAATAAAAAACATTATTATTTATTACCTTAGCAGTTCCAAGACTGAAAGTGAGGAAGCTAGACAAGACATGGAAGGAAGCCAAGAAAAATATCAGCATCTGAAGCTGCTGTACGCCAACTCGGGACATTAGAGATACTTTTCCCTGTCGATCAAGACCGAATTTTTATAACGTCTAAAACAACCACGTTTTAAAAATTAGTCGAAAAGCGATTGAATCTAATTAACCTTTTCTTGGCATTTCGTAACTTCGAGTTTTTCTTCATGATCGTCTTCATCATCTCCGATGCTTCCGCAAGGAAGGAAAGAATCGGCGAAGCTCTCGGGTATGCAGATATTTGAAATTGGCTTCTCAAATACGGTCAGAAATAAGGATATAAACCCTAAAAGCATCAAGTCTGCAAAAGCAATGCATACAAATGAAAGCTGTATCTTCAATATTTTATAGACAAGAGAAGAGAGTTATATAGAGGTTCTTGATATAATATATGTGAATATGATATATTAACTAACCTGATTTGATCTTGTTGAGTGCTTGCAGTAGAAACTTCCTCTTCTTCTTCTCCAAATACTGCAAAATTAAGCACTCTCATTTCATGGGCAACTCAGTAGATTTATTTAAGCATGGGTTGGTTTATTAGTAATATTGTGTGAACCTTAACCAATCTGTGAAGCACTTGTTCGATTATTACTGAGATGGTGATTAGAACGAAACAAACGGTGGCGACCGCCCACGTCGGAGTCTCTTCAAGCGTCGTTCCAATCGCCTCTCCGCCGCCGCTGTCTCCGGCCATTTTTTTTTTTCTTTCACTCCTTCCGTACGGTGTGTACTTTTCAAAGGACAGTTAATTTACTTGCTGAGGAATAATTGCGAGAATTATTTTGTAGCAACAGAGAAAGACTCTTACTTGCTTTGAAAATTGAAATCAGTGCAAGTTTTTTCTCTTCGTTTCTTTTTTTTTTTTTATCAACGTTTTGGGTTTCTCGACGGTTGACGGCGATTGGCCACCGAGCGGCTAACTTTCTGACACGTGTCATAAAGGGACCGTATCGGAATTTCGTTTGCGGTTCGATTTGGGCGGTGACGTGAGCAGTGAGCTTTTGCAGTTTGAACGCTGGACTTGTTAATGGAAAGCTAAAGCTGTCAAATTTGGAATCTAATGAAAATAAATAAGAAAAGGGTGATATAAAAACTTTTGATGATTGAAATATTCAGGGAAGGTAGTCATTTTTCCACACGTGCACAAACGATAATTTATAATTATAATGGTAATGAAATAATTTTTTCTTGTTTTCACGCTACAAAGAAGATTACTTGCAGTTCATTTGCGTAGAATAGGAGGAATAAACTAAGACTGCTCGACAATATCATATTCTATTTCACACTGCCTTGCAATTTAGTTAAAATCAAATTTTAGGTACGACTGCGTTGCATATAACACTGTTCCTTCAACTTTTTAGGTAGTAATGACTCAAAACAAGACGCTTACGGGGCAAAAATTGCATCAAAGTTGAGACTTAACTATTCACAATCTGATTTCGAAAATAAATACTTTGTACCATCACAACAATTTGCGGTCAAAAACACCGAGTTGCAAGTTGTTAATGCTCCCTAGATATGGGACCGCTCTATATTTATTCACACCATCGAGTTGAAGAAAACAACTGGTCATTTCATATCCACGTTTTTGTTCACTTTTACTTTTAATCATCTAACCAAATCTATTCCATCACAACACCTTACCAAAAAACAAATTCTAACACGTTCCAAAGGAAAAAAACCACAAGCCAACAAACTCCAAAGAGAACAGTTTATTAACACTTAAAATAGGGAGGAAGAGACAGCATAACTGTTGCCATCAAAGCACATTGAACAAAATCAGATTATTATTACAAGTTACAACACAACAGAATCAAAACTCAAAGTGCCATGTCAAGAAGAAGCCCTTCCTTCGTCGGACCATTATTCTCTTGAGCCACGGCTCTGCTCGCCAAAGGAAACCCGAAAAGCCTGCAGCTGCCATCGTTATTACACGGCTCGGCCCGTGGGACCATAATCTGGTACCCATCGAGCCACGGTGGTGCGACCCGCGAGAACCCATGGCTCGTCAGCTTAGCACCTTCGAGCACTATTACATCATCGTCATCTTTGGCAGCTGTTTCTTGACCTTGCAAGACCTTAGGGAATCGAAAAGATTCGCCTAATAGGACAGTAGTAGTTCTTCCCTGTAAGGGGATCATCGGGTGGGCCCCGTTCGTTGAAGATTCTATTCGGCCGCTGCTGAATGGGGTTCTGAATCTGAATATTTCTTGACCTTGCAAGACCTTCTGGAACCTCATAGGCTCCTCGACGTCCGACAAAACTAGTAATAAGGAAAAATAAAGAAACTATTTTAGGGGATCGTCGAGAAAGAAATAGTCGGGTCTATTATTTCCAACACGTCCCCTCACATCTTGGCTGCTTTCTTACTTATCTAACCTTAAACGTGTTAACTTTTATCTTAACGAATGGTCGTGAGGATATGTGCCTACCAGTTCTGATACAAAATTAAGAACCAATTCACCTAAAAGCTTAAGCTTGAAGAGAATGTACCGTGTCTTTAATTTATATATATTTACGTCCAACGGGGTTTTAATCATGGAAGGCAAAAATGACGAGATCAAATAAACCTCTGGGAAGTAATGGGAGATCGACGTTTGCTGTGGGCCTACTTCGCTTCAAGCCCGTCAGAACGAAGCTGTGGTTAGGTTCGGCCAATGAGCTCATCGGCTCGATCTCCCAAGGTGAGACCCTTTTGAGACGGTTGAACTCCATTTGTTCCCATCTGACCTGGAGATACAGTAGTTCGAATTACTTCGTTTAATAGAACGAAAAATACTAACGCCTAACGGTCCGATCATGTATATAAATCTTAATAAAAGTGAAATGAAACTGTGGATGAACGAAACGAACTCACCAACAAGCACTTCCACTTCGAACCGGGCCAACCCACGGGGTCCGCTTCGCCGACCCCAACGATTACGCCGCTGCCCCCGACAAATTATATATATATTTCAAATAATTTCCGAGAAAAAAATTGCGTAAAATTTGGCGCAAATTTGCACGTCACCTTCTTTCGGAAGTATCCTCAGCGTCCGGACGAATCCTGAACCTCATCCCAGGAGCATAGTGCTGCGCGACGCTCTTCGAGAACTTGCGATAAGGCACGATGATCTCAGACGAACGAGCCCTGAAAAATCATCATTCATATATTCTTACTAACTATTGAATCTCAAAGAACTTTTTTCACGACGAAAAACCATTAGAACTTTTTACGATTCCAAGTAAGTACCTCGGATTGTAACAGATGCTGAAAGTGGATTGCGTCGATATGGCATTAGCCACAGCAGAGAAACTGCTTGCATTCAACGGTTGGCCGTTGGGAGGGAATAACGTAGGACGGGTTTTCGCGGAGAAGCTCGACGAATCCCGAGCCTAAGGTCTCCATTACCACCTCTTTGAAAAAAAAAAAGAACGCCACCATTTGAGGATCAAATGTAATAACTCGAATCCACAGTCAAGCATAGTACTAACCTCAGAAAAAGAACGGCGTCCCCTGAGACAAGCTTCTTCTTGTTTACGAATCCACTCCACCCCGTCGTAAGCAAATGCCTTCGAGGCTGACCTGAATATAGCCCGAGTTTTCTTTTTTAATTATTACGTACCCAGCGATAAATGAGAAACTGAGTGTTACAATTTACAACCTCTGTAGATATGTCTGAACTTCCACTCCATGCCGTGAAGATCCTTAGCTACAAGCTCTTGAGAAGGCCTCTGCTGATTGTAGTCCTTTTACACAGAGCAATGCAACAGAAGTAAGTGGTAATCTGAAGACAAAATGGATAATGAAATCGAAGCTAATAATAACAACAGTTTTGATGAGTAGTAGTACCAAAGGAGGAAAGCAGTCTTCGGCGGCTCGACGAGGGACTGAGAATCCTCCATGGGTGCTCGTATCTGAGGCTGTAAGAGTTTTACAGAACATGTGTGGCGTCATTGTTGACTTCTCCTCCGTAGCTTCTGAATCTTCATAGTCTGATTCTTCCCTGTATTTCTGCTCAATCTGCCATTACAGCATTTCATGTCCTAATCAACAACCCTCTATCTTCTCAAACCACAAACAACATTCATACGTACCATTCGATCTGGGGAAAGTGAAACTTGAGCATAAACCTCGTCGTTAGCTGCATCGGCCTACGGAAATGATCAACCAATCGGAATCTCAGAGTCCCAAAGAAAGTCAATCGAATTCCTAAAAACATAAAACGACTATTACGTGAAGCCCAACGTCGGCGACGCGGCAGAAGACGTGGGGTTGGGGCAAATCGTAGGCGGCGGCGGGGCGGCGTTCTTCCGGCGAGTGCTCCACGTGTCCCTGAGGAAAATAGACGACTCTGCTACCTATCTTGGGAAGAGAAATCAACGGCCCAGCGCACGCGTGCCACAGCTCCATACACACGGAAGAAGGAGAAGCACGAAACGGCGCCGTTTTCAGCTGGGGCTCGGACGCCGAGCGATTGAGAGAAGCAGCGCCGTCCGACGCCGCTTCGTCGTCTTCGGTCTCCGCCGCGTGGTTCAGATCGATCAATCCGCTCATCTTTTCCTATCGGCTCACACGCAAAAAAAAAAATCTACCCACAAAAGAAAAAGAAAACACGAAATTGATAGAAATCCGTAGAATTTTATAGCTGGGCAAGCTCTGCTATTACATTACTGAGAGCGCACATACTGATTAAAGAGATCGGATATGAAAAAGGTGGAGCCTTTCGTTAACCACTTGACACCATCTCTCTCTCTCTCTCTCTCTCTCTCTAGATGCAGTTTGCAGTTTGCTTTATACGCAGTTAATTCAATATTACGACAATAAATACATAATTTGCAGGTTGTTTGAGTGGACCGTATTCATTACAAACAGAGATTTGTATGTATGCATATGTCGATATGTATATACAGGAAACACATGAGGTGTCTGCAAATTAACTGAAGAAGCTGACTATACAGATGATAGAAGACAGCAAACGTCAGTGTTTTTATCTTGTTGGTTAATTATAGACAGCTCTTCGCAAGTTAATCTTAGGTTTGTTTTCAAAACTTAGTAAGTATTTAACAAGTTAGATTTCTCTTTTCCTTTTTTTAATATCAAGTATTACCACCAACGAGCTGAAGGCGAGATAAATCTCCAAGATGAAGATATTCTAATTTCACTCAAAAATGTTATTCATGGGTTTTAATCCATGGCCAAGCATAATTAATGATGATGACGATGATAAATAATAGTATTGATAAACAAGGAAATGAATTAACCAAAGAAAAGAAAGCATTTTGTGAAGAAAACGCCCTTTATTTACGGGGGAATGTCTACTCAACAAATCTCCCTCGTGTCGTGTCCCTTATCTATTTTAACAATTCACTCTCTTGATTCTTTTCATCTTTATATTTTATTTTTGTGTAAGATTATAGCAATTTGACTTTAATTGTATACTTCTAATTTTGTATCGTTGTTCAAGATTTTTTACTCTCAAATATTATGCATCGGCATAATTATGAATTTGGCTCACTAAATAATATTGCCTTTGGGTTTTGGTTCGTTATATATGATATGGTAAAAATGTTTTATTAACTTCATATGTCGGGCAACTTGGGGTCTCTGATCATTTTCGCGATGAAATAAGTCGAAAATCATATTTGACGGCTGACATGGAGTTATATTGTCCTAAACCTTAATTCGTTTCGATATACGAAGTTTGGTGAATTATCAGAGATAATGATATTTAAATCGCTATATTTGGTGGCCAAATTTAGAGTTTTGCCTCAATTAATATCATATAAGATTTCTTTTAACTTCACCTAAATTCTGTTGGCTCTTACCATTGTCATTTGTAGAAAAAAAGTTGGGTGAAGTTTCTTTTTATTCGCTGTCAAATTGTTATTGCATGTAAGGTAAGTTGCCTAATGTTTTATTGCTATTATTATGTTAAAATAAAGTAAAGTTTCTTTTTCATAATTAATCCTAGTACAATTGTCACGTGGTCACAATGTTTGTTTCTTTCAAGAAATTATTTGCTCAAAACTGAGGTTTAGCCTTTTTGTTGGATCGATAAAGTACGTTCCTATGAGCTATTTTAAGCATTGGAAAAGGAAAATAATTATTTTTAAAAAACTGAATAAGGATACCTAAGGTATGAGATGGTCCTGAAAATTTGGACCCCTTCTAACATGGATAATATTTTCTGCAAAAAAAACTAATAATTTTACCATTCATTGTGCAAAGCAAACGATAATAATCTATTTCTAATGGTTGGAAATAAAAGATATTAAAAAATATTATATCCTGGTTTTGTTTGTTATATATATATATATATATATATAGATATTATCCTAATAAGTTATTTCAATTCCACACCCCATGACTATTGACCACATTACAAACAGAAATTAATAAAAAAATCTGAAAAATGTACTTACTTATAACAGATCACATGGAAGCAGAAGCAAAAGCACCAGCGTAACGTTATTAATCTCTCATCTCTTATTCATTCTTCGTCCTCTCATTTTACTTTTATTTAATCAGTAGTACTTTTTATTGTAAAATTATTACTTTGGTCCCCTCCATTTTTTTTACTTCATCAGGCTAACAAATTTACAGACAATACTGATCTTTAACAAAAGGCTGCAACAAAGAGATCTCCACAGCATTCTGTAGTTACTAATAGTTAACCGAATCCTATTAAATCAATGTATAAATACATGTAATCTAAGATATCAACATATGGTTTATCGTCCGTACGCGTGATTTGACCATGGAAATGTAAAATAAATATATATGAGATATTATATGTAAGGATATAACAAGAATGGTAATTGAAGAGAGAGACAATGACTGATGATTATAAAAGAGTTTTTGGCTTCTTTGTATATTACATGCATTGCAGTGCAGAGAGCCCTCGACTTTTTCGCGGGCTTTAAAACACTGACTTATCTTTTCTTCTCTGCAATTTCTCTGACATTTGTCCTTTTACTCTGTGACCCTATAGAGCCTTGAATAAATATGAAATCAAAATTTATGTTAATTAAATTAATCTGTAAATTTGCAATAGATAGAAAGATCCATTTTGTAATTTTTTTTATGGAAGTAGAATATATCAATATTATAAACGTATTCAGAGCAAGCAAAATTATTAATATTAGAACTTAAAGGTGAGATTTTTCAACCAAATATCTTACTAGAATCCTAATCATAAACATATGAGATACATGATAAAAAATAATAGTTTGACATACAGCTCTTTATACGGTGAGAAGCACACGATCACTGAGACAAATGTGCAATACACGATCTTGTTGGGAAATCGGCCTTTTAACTCACTCTTCTATCAAAGTGAGTGTGAATTGATACAAGCCATTCGATGTTGAATGAGATCGAATCGAAAAAAAAAAAGTTGAAAATAGAAACCAGAAAACAGGATTTTAACGTGGTTCGGTCCCGACTTTCGGCCTACTCCAAGGACCAACCAAACCCTAAATTGGGATTACAAAGTTGTTCCTTCCTCCCAATTGTCTAGTTTACGTCAAACCCTAACTCTTACTCTCTCGAAAGTTGTGATCGCTCGAATTCTTCTACTTGAACCAGAAATTCTGGTATTTATACAGTAGAAATTCCCTATCGACGACTTGTACCATGCAGAACATGACTTGTACCTCGCGCGCTGCAACTTATAGAAGAAGTGCTAATGCGACTCTATAAGATTAAATCTCAGTCGCACGATCATTAGCGCCAGATCTACGATGTATATCCATTAGGCGATATTTAAATCTGAGCCATCCGATCTAATCAAGCGCGCCATGATCCAATCCTCCGCATTAAATCTGCAAACTCATCTGTTTCTTCAGGAGGACCGATTCTTCCTTGGACTGTGATCATCTGAGCACTTCTCGATCGTCTCGGACGTAGATCATTAGAGCTCAGGCTCATATTTTCCAACAGCTGAGGATTTTGAGTAACTATATTCGGTAATTACAATACAATAGGTCAAAAGTTTCACGTACCAGAATAAACTGCGACTCTTCACAATGCTCGGCAAGAAACGACAAAGAAGAAAAAGAAAAAAACAAAGCATCAATAAAAAGCAGGCTCAGTGCTTAAAGGGGCAATTTTGACACTCATGCCTGATCCATCCATACGTGAAAAAAGACACGAAAGAAATAACCTCATTATGACTGGTTAAAGTTAAATATCAATGAAATAAATTATTTGCATTAAAAAATTGAATATGGATCAGTGATCATATCGACAGATCATAGGTTACAACTTGATAGTCACGGGCACATTACACACGAGGTACAACATTTTCTCTAGTAAAGCCTCTCCTCCATCTTTATCTCGCCATCTTTGATATGTATATATCACACAGCATTTAGTCAATCTGCATCAGCCTTTAATGTTCCTTCCCAGCACACATGTGTGGTTTTAAGCTTATTTAAATAATGAACCCTGAGTTTCATGTAATAATGGTCTATAATATAAGAGAACACGTCAGAGAACGCTACACCCAGGAGACTCTTCTTTGCTCCCAAGACATTCATCTTTCTTCTGACTTCACTAGCGTCGTCCCACCTCTCAACAGCCGCATAAATGCTAGCCATAAGCGTATGACCACTCGAATCACCAGAGGACTCGATCTCAGCAAGCCTCTTAGCAACTCTTTCCCCCATATTAATCTCCTCGTAATTCCTACACGCGCTGAGCAGAGCTCCATAAAGCGGGACCACCATTTTCCGATCTTTACTCGACACTTTACCTATCAAATCCTCTGCTTCGCGTAAGAGCCCAGCTCGGGCGAGTAGGTCTATGAAGCACCCATAGTGCTCCACCTTTGGCTCGATCTGATACGTCTTCTTCATGGAGTCAAAGTGCCATCGTCCTTCCTCGACAAGCCCACCGTGACTGCAAGCACTTAACACACCAATGAAGGTTATGTCATCGGGCTTCATGCCACAGCTTGTCATCTCCGAGAACAACTGCAAAGCCTTTGCGGGGTATCCGTTCACAGCGTGTGCGCAGATCACTGAAGTCCATGCAGCCGTGTCCTTTTCCTTCAACCCATGAAAGATACACAGAGACATGTCCAGGGAACCACACTTTGCGTACATCTCTATGAGAGCAGTACCCACCACAGCATCGATGCCTATTCTGTTCTCTTCTATGTAAGCATGGATCCAATGACCTTCTTCTAAGGCACCCACTTGAGAACAGCCCGTGAGTAGAGCAACTAATGTATACTTGTCGGGTTTAATCCCACTCATTTGCATGTCCCTGAACAGTGCCATAGCTTCACTGACCATGTTAAACTGCACGTACCCATTGATCATTGATGTCCAAAGATGAAGATCTCGAATTGGGCTCGTATCGAACAACATCCTGGCCTCATCCAAATGACCGGCACTAACATAACCAGATACCAAACTGGTACAGCATATCACGTTTTTCTCCACCATACCGTCGAATATTCCTCTTGCCAAATCTAAACAACCGCACTTGGCAAACATATCGACTAATGCGTTCCCAATTCTCAGAGTAAACCCGATTTCCCGAGTTACGCACTGATATACTTCGTGACCAACGTGCAAAACTTTCAGTGCTCCACAAGCTGTTAAAGTGCTTACTATAGTAGCTTCATCGGGCTGAACATTCTTTGCCAGTCGCATCATCTTATAAACATCGATAGCATTTTCGAACCTCTCGTTCTTCACCAAGGCACTGATCATAACGTTCCAGGACACCAAGTCCTTCACAGTCATTTCATCGAACATCTTATGCAAATTCTCAACAAGGCCCAACTCGCCGTACATATCAAGAACCGAATTGCAAACATAACAATCCCGGAGATCACCACACTTAACCACAAACCCATGAACCTTTTCCCCGTCATTAACCATCCTCAATCCTCCGATTGCCTTAAACACAAAGGGATACGTGTAATTATCCGGGCACAACCCTCTAGCACGCATTCCGTCGAACACGTACAACGCGTCTTCAGAACATCCCGCTCTGACACAGGCCTTGATCATCACATTGCAGACGAACAAACTTGGGTTCTCCAATCTAGCGAAAATTCGCTTTGCGTGGTTTAAATTAGTCTGACTTGTGAATGCCACAAGCTTGTGCAGTATGTCGATGTTTTCGTGAATACCGAGAGTAAAGACCTGGGCTTGGATTTGCTTGAGATGGAACATGGATTTGCAGCTCTTGAGGAGCTGGATGCATCTTGTTCTGGGCAATCGCATAACGTATTTTGTTAATTTCTGGGGGCTGATGCTTTTTCCTGTCAACTTGGTCGACTTAGACTTCAGTTCCACTTCCATCTGTTGTTTATATTCATAACCATAACGCTTGTTAATTTCTGTTATGGTTATATTCAAAAGAAGGAAATAACGCTAGAAAATGAATCGAGACACAAGCGCTCGCTCTCCTTCATAGACAGATTCCCAATCGGCGATCACATCCCAAACGATAAACATCAAATATTCAGCTTGGAAACACTTACTCATCTCTTCGGCGTGGGAAAATTACGACGCCCTGTTGGCTTGCCCTTAAATTTCCCTCTCCCCATCGATATGTCCTACTCTACTGTCGTCCCCTTAGCCTTCAAATCTGCAACAAACGGCAGATATCACCAGTCAAGAAAGAAGCAGATTCGTTCTTCTCTATTTTCTCGATGCTCTCTCATGCTGCCGAAACACCCTCTTTCGTGAATCAGATTCCCAGAGTTTCTTTTTCTTTTTTCTTTTTAAAACCCTAATTTAAAAAAGAGGATAGCTCGAAGCCGGAGAGGAATGGGAAGCATTTCTGAGTAGAAATCCCGCCGAAGGCAATGCCTTTCTAGCTATCCTGGATACCAGATATTGCATTATTCAAACCAGTCAGATATGTGCAATTATATCAAATGAAAAATCATTCAGGAGAAGTGATGCTAGACAGATATGTGAGGAGAACAGCAAAAAAAAGAAGAGAAAAATCCGAAAAACACGCAACAACAGCATTGACATCACAACAGCAAATGGTGTCAACAGATTAATATGAACATTACAGGACGGAGGTGGAATCAACTCATCTCGGACGCTGATTCTCAAGCAAATCAACACTGACTGATTACCAATCTTCATTAAGTGCTACGCTAACGCTGACTAATGTCCTAAACTACAGCTTTGACTTGTTTATGTTAGGTATTAATAATTTTTCTTGTGCGACGAATAATATTGCAAAAAAAAAAGAAATGGATGTCATTTGATCGATCTACCCAGGCCCGTTAGGTACGACTGTACGAGTCCAAATGGTAAGCCCATCTTTACAATTATATAAAAACTCAAGGTTGGATACAAATCGTTCAACTTCAAATTGATTTGACATGTAAAATTTCTCATTGTACTTTTTTCCACACCTGTGTTTAAAGTAATTATATTGAAATTATCTAAACTTATTATGATTTTTAGTGTTTAAGATGAAATATAATTTTTAAAATTTAAAAAGAAACTTAGTTGTAAAAGCATAATTACAGTTAACAAAACAAAACAATAGGAGTTATATGAAAATACTTAATTATTAATTACATTACAAATGAGAGACTAAATTACAAATAAGTTAAACACCAAATTGTGACAGGTTATATCTACCCCAAACCAATTATATAATAGAATAGATAATAAAATAAAATTAAAATTAAAAGGAAACCACCCACTACGCTCAATTAATTACTATGTTATCCCTCTATTTTTAATCAAAATTAACATGATGTATTAATATATTATTGCACACCATTTGAATGTGCAAAATATACTAGTTTACATAATTAAAGATGAAAAAAAAAAGAGATTTTGATTAAAACCCTAACGGGAGTGGTGGAGCGTTGTTCTATTCCCGCCAAAAAGAACACAATCATATCTTCTACAGCTACAATTAACGAATTCCACACCCTCATTCGTGAATCAGATTCCCAGGTTTTCTTTATCTATTTTCTTTTTAAAACCCTAATTTAAAAAAGAGGATAGCTCGAAGCCGGAGAAGAATGGGAAGCATTTCTGAGTAGAAATCCGCCGAAGGCAATGCCTTTCTAGCTACCAGATATTGCATTATTCAACTAATCTGCATTGTTTAACAAGTTGAAATCCATAAAGAAACCAGTCAGATATGTGCAATTATATCAAATGAAAAATCATTCAGGAGAAGTGCTGCTAGACTCAAAATTATCACACGGGACTAGGATTTTATTCCGGTTTCACGAACACAATAAAATCTCACCGACGACTTTCGTCGAACACCTTGTGAGGAGAACAACAAAAAAGAAAAAAAGAAGAGAAAAATCCGAAAAACACGCAACAACAGCATTGACATCACAACAGCAAATGGTGTTCAACAGATTAATATGAACATTACAGGACGGAGGTGGAATCAACTCACCTCGGACGCTGAGTCTCAAGCAGATCAATACTGACTGATTACCCAATCTTCGTGAAGTGCTACGCTAACGCTGACTAATGTCCTAAACTACAGCTTTGACTTGTTATGTCAGGTATTAATAATTTTTCTTGTGCGACGAATAATATTGCAAAAAAAAGAAATGGATGTCATTTGATCGATCTACCAAGGCCCGTTAGGTACGACTGTACGAGTCCAAATGGTAAGCCCATCTTTACAATTATATAAAAACTCAAGGTTGGATACAAATCGTTCAACTTCAAATTGATTTGACATGTAAAATTCCTCATTGTACTTTTTTCCACACCTGTGTTTAAAGTAATTATATTGAAATTATCTAAACTTATTATGATTTTTAGTGTTTAAGATGAAATATAATTTTTAAAATATAAAAAGAAACTTAGTTGTAAAAGCATAATTACAGTTAACAAAAAAATAGGAGTTATATGAAAATACTTAATTATTAATTACATTACAAATGAGAGACTAAATTACAAATAAGTTAAACACCAAATTGTGACAGGTTATATCTACCTCAAACCAATTATATAATAATATAGATAATAAAATAAAATTAAATTAAAAGGAAACCACCCACTACGCTCAATTAATTACTATGTTATCCCTCTATTTTTAATCAAAATTAACATGATGTATAATTATATTATTGCACACCATTTGAATGTGCAAAATATACTAGTTTACATAATTAAAGATGCAAAATAAAAAAGAGATTTTGATTAAAACCCTAACGGGAGTGGTGGAGCGTTGTTCTTTTCCCGCCAAATGTACACAACTCATATCTTCAACATCTACATTAACGAATTCCAACCAAGGTTCTGAAACCGGGTTTTCGAACCGGAACGGAAATTTTAGTGGTTTAAGGTTTAGTGGTTTAACCGGTATAGAATCGGAATCAAAACAGAGTAAAACGGTATCTTAAATATAATAAATATATATTTTATATATTTTTAGGTTTTTATGAACTTTTTTCAGACTATAATTATATAAATTAAGGGCCAAAGTTAAATAAAAATAAATTGTGTGGGTTGTTATAAATTAATCGTATGTCAAGTATTAAATCTATGATTGGGGTCAAATTTGAACAAATAAAATAGTGAGCTAATAGATTAATTATAAATATCAAAATTAAGGTGTTGGGTGGATTTGAATCCAAGCCCATGAAGTAAAACTTCACAACTTAACCAATAGACCAAACTAATTTATTAATTTTATTGTTTTGTGTAATTTATTTAAACCAATTTTTTTTACATATTTTTAAATTAGAAAAAAGACCGGACCGGAACCGGACCGGATTTTTTACGGTCCGGTCAGAACCGGCTGCAATCGGCCGGTCCGGTCCGGTCGTGACAACCTTGATTCCAACACACAGGTTCGCATCGGGTCGGGTCGGTAGTCCATGATGGTTGCTAATCCATCACTCTTACCACGTAGCAGATTATATACATTCGTATTTGCTTCTTTATTTTTATTTTACTGGAGGACCTAATTATTCGGAAGGAAAAATGAATCTAAAATAAACAAAAGCAATATCCTTTGTCCATCTCCATGAGCACAATGTCATCATATTGCAAGCATCATAATACACGCATAGTTTTGATTGAGAGAAGCTACAAATAAGATCTGAGACGAGAAAGAAGCATGGGAGCGTATCGGACGGACGACGATTACGATTACCTTTTCAAGGTCGTCCTGATCGGAGATTCCGGCGTCGGAAAATCCAACCTTCTGTCGAGGTTCACGCGAAACGAGTTCAGCCAAGAGTCTAAATCCACCATCGGGGTCGAGTTTGCGACCCGTTCCATCAAAGTCGACGATAAGGTCGTAAAGGCTCAGATTTGGGACACCGCCGGCCAAGAAAGGTAATAATTCGTGCATGTTTATTCATATACATGCGCCGACCCATCTCCCCAGTTGCTAGCGGTGTATACTCCTAAGGGTAATTTGACCAGATTAATGTACCCTCTAACCCCTAGTGTAGGTTTACCTCTGGCCAAATATAGATAATTGGGACCAATGTCATAAAAAATCGGGCTGGTCGGCCGTCGCCCGTCTAGGCACTAATCGGGAAGTAAACGAGGCGGAGAATCACATAAGTCGGTCGTCTTGTTGTTGATTGATATTCATTAGTTCATAGTTTTTTTGTTTTGTGAAATAAATCAATAAATGGAAAAAGAAAATGGAATATTTGTTCTGATGCTATTTTGTTTAATTGTTGGAAATGCTATCTTGTTGAATTGTTAGATTTAGAATGTTTAGTACATAAATGCGATGCACCTTCACGTTAGCATATTTGACACATGAAAACAAGATAATAAAATACAGGCATACCGTCTAATTTCTGTTTAGAATCCGGCCTTAGACCATCCGGCGCTTAGCAAGACTGAACCCTACTTTTGCCTCTAATATATACAACGGAAAAAGGTACCGAGCGATCACGAGCGCGTACTACAGAGGAGCGGTGGGCGCCCTGCTGGTGTACGACGTGACGCGAAACGTGACGTTCGAGAACGTCGGGCGGTGGCTAAAGGAGCTCCGAGGGCACACGGACCGCGAGCATCGTGGTCATGCTCGTGGGGAACAAGGCGGACCTCCGACACCTGAGGGCCGTCCCCACCGAGGACGCCACGGCCTTCGCCGAGAGGGAGAAGACCTTCTTCGTGGAGACTTCGGCGTTGGAGTCGACCAACGTCGAGGCCGCCTTCACCGACGTGCTTAGTCAGATCTTCGGAGTGGTTAGAAGGAGGTCGCTCGAGGCCGCCGGGGACGACCAGGCGGCCCCGCCCAAGGGACAGACGATTAATATCGCTAATAGGAATAGCTCGTCGCAAGCGTATTCGGGCGGGTGTTGCTAGGGTTTTCGTTTGTGATTTTATCCGCGACATGTTATCGGATTTTGTATTTTCTTCTCCGACGCGTTTTCAAGCAAAAGACTTGCTTCAATGTTCAATCTGATAATCGAAATATTGGATAAGCTCAATTCAAACATAAAAACAAAAGAAAAAAAACAAATATAAACTAAGAAGCAAAGAAGACCCGTATGAAGGCAGCCAAATAAGACCTATATTGAAGAAAAAAGAAGCCAAATTAGAAATGGGTACTACAGCCGAAAAGCAAGAAAGAGACGTGATGAGTTTTGTCTGCCACTTGATTTCATGTCTTTGTTATAGTATCTATATATATCTCTATGCATGCATTGTAACGAGTGTGAGAATAAGATAGAACAAAGAATTGATAGTTATATTATTTCCTCCAAATACTCCTCACGACCTTAAAGCTATTTTTCCTTCTCAGTTCGATCTCCATACAAAAAATGAAACAACAAAATGGTATCAGAGCCGATGGTGTCAACGGAGCCAGCAGAGCTGATGGTGATACTGAAGTTACCAGGTGTTGGAATGCCACTCCCGCCAAAACTCATCGAAAGTAATTACGTACGGTGGAGCGCCGAAACGAAAGCTTTGCTGAAATCGCAAGGCTTATGGGAAATAGTCGAAGATGGATATTCACTCGATACGACGGGATATACAAGGTCGCAACGGAAGACGCTGCGAGCCGCCGCAATAGAAAATAGTCCCGCGCTCGTCGTCATCCCCGAAGCGGTAGAATTTACTGGTGCCAGAGTGATAGGCGCAACGAGAAACGCCAAGGAAGCCTGGGATCTGTTGGAGAAAGTGTATAAAAGCGTTGATAGCATCAACGAAGTTCAGCCACAAAAACAGGGCGAATTCGAGACGACGAAGGAGGACGAGAAGAACGTTGACGGCGAACCCGTACGAGAAGAGGTAGCTCGTGTCGTGGAGAGCGAGCGTGATAAAGATCACGCTGAGCCAGTGGTGGAAAAGAAAAATGATGAGCCACCACAAAAACCCGAGATGGAAAAAGAAGAAGGCGAATCATCAAAGATGAAAGCCGAAGGCAATGAAGAGGAGGAAATATATCCAAAGGCCGAGGAGCCCGTGGAAGAAGAAAGAAAAGAGGAGCTCCAAAAGAAGAAGAGCTTGAGAAAGAGAAGGCGGTCGAAGAAACGCCGCCACGACAACCACATGAGAAAGTCGAGGAGATCGACGTGAAGGCATCAGAGAATGCCCAGGAGAAGGAGAACGAGGTCGACGCGCCATGCACACGTCGGAGGAAGCTAAAGATGAATTTCACGAGCCGAATAAGAAAGCCACGGAGAAATACAACACGGTAGCCGAGAACGGTGTTGATGCTGGAGAAGAGACGAGAAAGAAGCCAACTCCCCAGCAGGCTGAAGAAGTCATGCGAGGAGAGAACCACGAGCGCGGCGTGAAAGAGACGACCAACGCGGCCACGACGGAGGCCCTGCACATGTGGATTGCAAAGTCGCTAAATACATGACTGGAGAACCTACCGAGGCCAGTCTTAACGAGAAAGAACGCGTTGACGAAGAAAAGCTGCGCGAGAGAAACATGGAAGTGAAGCAGTGGATCAAGGCAAGAAACAGCCTTGAGGCCTACATGAATATCTTGAGGAGCCGAACCAACAACAAGTACGAGCTCGCCGAAAAATTAAAAGCGGACGAGAAGGACAAAATCGCGACGATGAACAAGGAGACCCTCGAGGCGGTAGACGATAACCAAAATCTGAAGAAAAAGAGAATGACGAAAATGGCAAAGATGTCGCGGAGGAGATCGTCAATAATATCGATGTATTCGCGAGAAATGAGGTGGAGCAATACAAAATTGTTCCCGTGAAGGTCATAAATGAGAAGAAGCCTGTTAAGGAGTACGGAAGATTCGACACGTCAGATGCTGGCGACAAGCCGACGAGCCTACTGATGGGCTACGTCACGAGGATGAAGAAAAAAGAAAAAAATATTTATTATATCACCGGTGAAAAGCTGTTTGGAGTTGTTAAAATTCGAGAACAATATATTATTTATGCAGGAAATATCTGAGAAGAAGAACATGTTAAAACAAGTGACCGAAGAGCGGACGCATTCGAAGAAGCAAAACCGGTGGTCGACTCTCCATGTTGCATGGTGATGGAAGAGTATGACGGAATGACAAACATGGAGATAATCACGAAGGCAAATATTGACGGCAAATGGCGAGCCGCAACGTATGATACACGAAAAAGAGTTAAGTTTAAGGAGGTTGAAAGACCGAAAGAAGATTGAGCTTAAGGGGGAATTTGTTGGATAAACTCAATTCAAACATAAAAACAAAAGAAAAAAAACAAAATATAACTAAGAAGCAAAAGAAGACCCGTATGAAGGCAGCCAAATAAGACCTATATTGAAGAAAAAAAGAAGCCAAATTAGAAATGGGTACTACAGCCGAAAAGCAAGAAAGAGGCGTGATGAGTTTTGTCTGCCACTTGATTTCATGTCTTTGTTATAGTATCTATATATATATATCTCTATGCATGCATTGTAACGAGTGTGGGAATAAGATAGAACAAAGAATTGATAGTATATTATTTCCTCCAAATACTCCTCACGACCTTAAAGCTATTTTTCCTTCTCAGTTCGATCTCCATACCAAAAATAAAACAACACGAAAACAGTTCGTCTGAGGGACATGATAGAAGATAAGACATCATGCAAAGTGAAAATCGATTCGTACGGTAACAACTTGCTTCAATCGTGTCATGAAGCTGAAATTATTTGCGAGCTTCCAATTTTTTCTGCTCCTTGGCTGCATCGTGACATAGTTGTTTCAAGGAGCTAAGGGCATCGATTTTAAAAGAGAAGAACAGCTATGGTAAAAGGGGGGATTATAAAGGACAAAAAGAAGCTTACAAGCTCACGTGCGGCTAAACGGAAAGAAACGTGTAATTGGCAGCATATAATAAAAAACCTACATCAATTTTTAGCACATGTGCTGGGGGAGAAATATGAATAAAAAACGAGTGTAGCAATACAAACATTTTAAAACACAAAAAAAAAAAAGAAAAAAATTAATGAGTAGCAAAACAGTGTGCTGATTGCTGCATACCTTTCACGCCTAGAAAGCTCAGTATTTTTCTCGACCTGCATAGAGAAAAAGCCATTTGGTTGATTTTCAAGCAAAAGTAATTTAAGCTGATAAATTTCCAAACTCACATCAACATCACGTGCTTTCAAGTTCTTCGGCTTCACCAGATTCGGGTTTTCAATCTGAATAACACCCTGGGTGCCTTTAGTTTAAGAGCATCGTCAAAGAAAGAGTGTTATCTAACATTTTCAAAAGGGACATACAATGACTATATAATTAAGGAAAATTATACGAACTCAGACTCCTCTTCAGATTCCTCATCTGACTCAGCAACATCAAATGAATCTTTTTCTTCCTCAACCTCAGCTTCTTCCCGAGGATACAAAGTCCAACTGCTGAAGTCACCACACTATGTTTTATGATAAACAACATATGCGTTAGATTACAATGCTCAATAAAACTCAAACCTCAAAGAGCTAGGGCTACAATCACACGAAAATATATTTGCCCAAAAAAAAAAAACAGCACAGAAAATCAGAACCCTCAACATAATCAGTATATTCACCTTTCTGAAAGTTCTTGGACGAGAAGAGGATCCAGACACTATCACGTCAAAACCATATAATTGGTTAGCAGATATATAATCTGAAGAAACCCATTTCTTTTCTCGATACACATTTCTTTTCCCACTCTCTTCAACTCTCTTCAACTTTTTTCTTATCACATTCGCACCGACAAAACCATTTTTTCCCGATTTATCCTATGGCGATTCCCGATGTTTCGACTTGCCACATTTAGTCCCCGATGTTTCTTGATTTGAACAATTTGATCCCTTCAATTTAGACGGAATTCAAAATTAGCGACGGAATTGCGACGGAATTTCCGTCGCTAAATTTAAAAAAAAATAATTAAACATTAAAAGAGAAAAATTTAAAAAAAAGAAAAAAATCAAAAAATAGGTAAAAAAAATGAGAGAATATTATAATAAATTACAATAAATATAATAATTAAAAAATATAAAAAATAAAATAATAACTAAAAATGATAATTAAACATAAAAATGAGAAAAATTTCCAAAAAAAAAATTCAAAAATAGGTAAAAAATTCAAAAAAGAGAATATTACTAATAAAATAAATAAATAATAAATAAAAATAAAATAATAAACTTAAAAATGATAAATATAAATTTAAGATTTAAAAAGTAAAAGTAAAAATATATTTATCTATAAAATTAAATAAAAGGAACAAAAATTATCCATTATTATTATTTATATTTTTATTATTTATTAGTAGTATTCTCTTTTTTTCAATTTTTTTACCTATTTTTTGAATTTTTCTTTTTTTGATTTTTCTCATTTTTAATTATCATTTTTTTAATTTTCCTTTTGGCGACGGAAATTCCGTCGCAAATTCCGTCGCTAATTTGCAATTCCATCTAAATGACGGAGGGACCAAATTGGTTCAAATCAAGAAACATCGGGGACTAAATTGGCAAGTCGAAACATCGTGGAAAAAGTGCCATAGGGTAAACATCGGGGACCAAAATAGTTTTTACCCCATTCGCACCTTCTTCTTCAACCATTTTTTTTATTTATTTCCTTCATCTCAAAATATTATTTCTGAGGTGGTCCCAGTACGATATGAATGTAAAACACTAAGTATAGACTAAATGTTAGGTAAAATGTCGGGGTAACAATACATTTAGGTACACAACGAAATATTGTAATTACTTAGTGACGAAAACAGATGAACACAAGATGTAAATCTGTGCAGCAAGTTATAAAAACTTGCTGCGTGCCTCAAGGCAAAATTCCACTATAGCAATGGATGGCAAAATAACTATCCGAAGATAGTAAAAATAAGTCTAGAAAAACTACGAATCTAACGACTCTGCAATTACGATCTAACGATTCTGCAAACCTACAAAGTCCTAAGACTTTTGCAAAAGAAATACTAGGCTAAAAGGACACTTTGGCTCGCTCAATTTCTCTCAACGAAACTCGAGAATTTTCGCTCATAGCTCTCAAAAGTTTTCTCGTCCAAAGGTCTGAGTTGCACCTCGAAATCACCTCATATTTATAGGCCTTGGCTCATGTTTGAATTGGTAGGAGATCCCTTGAATATCTCCAAATGATTTAGTCTCGACTTGAGCTCCAAGCATCCTATTTTTAGTAAGTTCCTTCCATATTTCGCTCATAGTTGCTCCACACGTTTTTCACACGGTTTGATCAATTCCCAATCCTTATTCTGTACAACACTAAAAATAGCTAAGATACGGACTAAATGCGTTTGGGCATGAAAGATAAAACTGAAGTTGGACACATTCCTAGACAACAAATGTTGACTAGAACGTTGTCCCACATTGTCAATGTTGAAGTCTCAATATCAACAATCTCCCCCTTTTTATGTTTCTTCCCAAAACCAAAGCAGAAGTTAGACATTGTGAAATTCCCCCGAAGGCAAATTCTACTCAACCACAAAACATCAAAAGATGGTTAGAGTACACGTAACTTAATAGCGATTAAACTATTCAAAGTACTACGAAAATAGTACATAGCCATAACAAGGTCTTAAGTTAAACATCTGCAAAATAAATATATTCGGCAAGTAAGCAGGCTAACATGTAAACATACCGGAGAAGCAAATCAGCATGCCCATAGTAAAAACAAATTAATCTGACATATGCATGCAAAAATGAAAAGGATCAGAATTTCACTCTCAATGGAGTATAGAGTTTCCTTCTGATGCTTTCTCGGCTGCTTCTCCTTCTTGGTCAGCTCCCCCTGTTTGTTCGGCTCCTTATTCTGCTCCCCTGAATTTTCTTATCTCCCCCTTTTTATCTGCATAAGCTTCTCCCCCTTTTTGGGAAGAAAGGAAAAAACTCAGAGAACTTCTCTGTTAGCCAACTTGCAGATGTTGAGGCAAACGTCGGATTAACATCTGGGCCAACATTCTGATACTTAGAAACAAGTGAGTTCGCAATAGACATTCAAGATGAAAAGTATCAAAGCAGAGCTGTATAGATCTTGAAATCTATAAAATTAAACACAAATTTCGAATTTACTGAGATTGCCGATAATATGAAATAGGATTTGGGAAAGTGGAAGATATCGAGCCAAGCCAAAAAAATTCTAACAGTCCAAGAGAATTCACGCATACGAAACAATCAGGAGTAAGTCATGCTTCAACGAAACATACCGTCAAAAATCAAAATAGGAGCGAGCAATACTAACCGATTTAGCAACGTTGATGAGCACATGAGACAAGCGTAGCAGGCTGTTCTTCGAGAGAAACTAATGCAATTCTGAGAGATATTGACACTAGACACGCAACTAATAAATGCTGACCTAAAATCTTATGCAAATAAACGAAAGCACAAAAATATAGCATGATCAAACTGACAGTCACATATGTTGCCCCAACATAACACTCAACATTCTACTATGAAATTCCAGACTTTTCTGTTCAACACCCTAAACTCAATTCCTTTTCATTTTCTGCCCTACTTACCTTAGTTTTAGACTAGTAGTATTATGTACAGCCCTTATAAGATCCTTATCATCAATGTTAGGATTTTTGTCGCAAAGAGTACATCATCACCACGAATGCCGTGTACCTAGGGAAACTTATTACCTGAACCTGTATCTTGAAAAAGAATCATGAGCAATATATATATATATATATTGTTTTTTAAGGAAGAGGGTCATTTCAGGGAACAGTCTAGATGAGTCAAATCATTTCACAGAATAACAGAGAGAACATTAAATCCAACATCGAAAACAGTAACCATCAAGTTCGACTTATGCTATGTTGATCCCAATGTTGGACAACATTCAAACAGACCCATGCAAACCTATGGACTTTTTCAGGTCCGAAAACCTTTCAAAATCCAATGATTTCGTGAATATGTCAGCTAACTGATGTTTCGTGTCTATATGCTCAATGCGCACTAATTCTTTCTCTACCATATCTCTCAGGAAATGATGCCTAATATCTATATGCTTAGTACGTGAATGCTGAATAGGATTCTTAGAAATATTGATGGCACTTAGATTATCACAATACATGAGCACGAACTGACTCTCTAAGCCATAATCACTTACCATGCTATTCAACCAAATAAGCTGAGTACAGCAACTACCTGCAGCTACATATTCAGACTCAGACGTAGAAAGTGACCCACAATTTTGTTTCTTACTATACCAAGACACAAGATTATTACCTAAGAAGAAACAACCACCACTTGTGCTCTTGCGGTCATCTTCTTCACCTGCCCAATCAGCATCGCTATATCCTACAAGATTCGTGTTAGTATCTTCCGAGAACCATAACCCTAAACTACACGAACCACTCACATATCTTAATATTCTCTTCACAGCATTTAAATGAGAAATTTTTGGCTCAGTCTGATATCTAGCGCAAATACAAACACTAAACATAATATCATGTCTACTCGCTGAAAGACATAAAAGACTGCCTATCATGGAACGATACAATGTGGGGTCAACATTCTGTCCAACATTATTGATAAGACAATAATTTACATTAATTTTACACCCCATAAAAGGATGATATTGCTCGTTATTTATCCGAGATGCTTCAAATATCATAGAATTAATTTATATTTCATATCTTGCAGATATCGGAGCAAATTGGATAAATCTGATAGTATTTGGACGTGGATATTTCGAGGAGAATACAACACCGAAAAACGAACGAATTAATGGCGGACGGAGTTCAAGCAAAAAGCCCAACCAAACAACTTACCTAATTGGGCTGGCCTAAAATGGGAATTGGGTCATGTTATATACATTCGGCCCATGAGTGTTGTGACATGTATTAAAAGTTGCTGGAGGAACTTAGCAAAGGTGATTTCACGCACACATACCTCTCAAACACTTCACATCCAAGCTGTCAACGCGTGCACGGCTCGAGGTAGCTTTTGAGCAAGATAAAATCACTCAGCACACACAAGATCGAAAAGAGCAGCTATCAAGAATAATGAATACAGCTCAAGTCGTAATTTTGAGATTTGTTTTGTCCAAACTCGTTCCTCACAGATTCGGCCCTTTGCTATCTGCTTTTGCTATCTGTTTTTTTATTTAAAGGGGCTTGGCGCACAAAGGAGGGGGAGTAGAGACCATTTTAGAAGAGATATCATGTTCTATCATTTTCATCGTTGTTTTGATTTTAGTAGCTGTCAAACACTTTTGATTTTCATATACTTTATGTTATTGATCTTGAGTTAATATTGGTTTTCTTACTGAGGAGAAAAGGAAGTAACTCAAATTCTTCATTGAACACCCACGCGTTTTGTTCACCTCCCAAAGCACACACCTCACACTCCACGCAAACACCTCTCAGCTCCAAAGCTCCCTCACGCATAGCTCGCTCACCAAGTGCTCGATCAAATCACTCAACGAGGAACAAGGATATAAACAGCCAATTTCAGGGAAGATATGGCGTTTTCTCTGTGTGTTTTGTTTAATTAATTATGAGTAACTAATTATTCGGGCTCTTGAGTGGGTGTTCGCTGTTGGCGAAGACTAGCAAGAATTTAGGTTTTATTTGCTCGGTCGTAAGTTTATCTCTATCTGTCTCGTGATTTCATTACCAATTATTAATTTTAACTGCACTTTGAGCTTTGATTAATATGGTTAGCGACTATTATTTTATCCTTGTTAGTTTCGTTATTTTTTTAGTGCACTGTTGCATTAAAAAAACTCACCAAAACCCCTTAATATTATTACCATTATTATAAATATTATTATTATTATTATTATTATTATTACTACTACTACTACTATTATTATTATCATTACTATTTTATTAATAGTATCATTATTACCACTATTATTGTTATCATTATTATCCTCATTATTATTTATTATTATTATTATATTATTATTATTATTATTACCATTATTATTATTATTATTGATCGAATTTAAAATTAGAAATAAATAAACCATTTTCCATGTGGAGACGATCCTTACTTTCGCTATACTCACATTTAGTGAATAAGGTTATAAATTTTATTTTTGGCCGTTTACGACGCGATCAAATTTTGGCGCCATTGCCAGGGAAGGTGGTGTCTTAATTGATTTACTTCTATTCTTAATTCAATTTTTTTTGTTCTAGTTTATGCCCCGATCTTCTCGAACAGGTATACTAATATTTGATCCTGAAATCGAGAGGACCGCGAGGGTGAATCGAAAGGCAAAAGGGCAAAAGCTTTCGACTATATCAATATCTAGCACAGAATCCGAACAGGAATTTTCTGCAAGCGATATGGAGGAAAGCGAACAGCAACAGCCACTCTGCCTTACGTTGAGGGATATGGCCACACCTGATGTTAATCAACGGCCGCTTTGCATCGAATTTCCCATTCTTTAAATACCTTTCGAGTTAAAATCAGGGTTAATTCATTTATGTCCTACTTTTCATGGTAACGCAGGTGAGGATCCGTACAAACATTTGAAGGAATTTCACATGGTTTGCTCAACAATGAAGCCAAACGGGGTCACCGAAGATCAGATAAGTCTTCGTGCATTTCCATTCTCGCTGGCCAATCATGCAAAAGACTGGTTATACTACTTACCCTCGGGTTCGATTACTACGTGGGCTGAACTTAAAAGCAATTCCTTGCAAAATTCTTCCCTGCATCTCGTGCCGCAAACATTTGTAGGGAAATCTACGGGATTCGACAATGGTCAGGAGAAACCCTGCACGAATATGGAAATATTCAAGCGGTTGTGCGCAAGCTGTCCATATCATCAAATTTCCGAGTTAGCGCTTATCCAATATTTACTAGGGTTGCTGAACCGAATATTTTCGGTTCGAGATTCGATTCGAAATTTAAGATTCGAATTCGATTGAATACGAAACAAATACTTTTCTGATTCGAATAATTCGAATACGAATAAGAATACGTCTGTATTCGATTCGAAAACTTAACGAATATTCGATTCGTTTAGTGTAAATATCATACAAATTTCAAGCGTGATGATCGAAAGCAGGCTAAGAAATGTTGTGATTACGTAGTTCCCTTAGTTTTCTTCACAATGGAGGTTTTGATGAACTATTTTGAGTTAGTAATTCTAACAGATTATGGGAAATGAAATTTTCGAATATTCGAATATTGATTGCGAATATTCGAATCGTTATCGAAGATCGAATCGATTAGTATTCGAATACGAACGAATCGAATCGAATACTTGACGAATAATTGAATCTATGATATTCGATTCGATACAACTACTAAAGATTGCTACCCATTGAGAGAAACATGATTGACGCATCAAGTGGAGGAGTGTTGGCCGATAAAACGGCAGACGAAGCACGTCGGCTGATCTCAAGCATGGCTACAAATGCGCAACAATTTGGAACACGCCAAGATGTAGGCCAACAAAGGATGAACGAGGTAAGTAATACTTCATTTGAGCAAAAATTAGATTCGCTAACGTCTCTTGTGGAAAAACTTGTGATTGGGAAAACGAGTCAAGTAAAGGCTTGTGGTATATGTACATTTGCTGGACATTCAACAGCAAATTGCCCTTCACTTCACTTTGATCCTAGCGAGCAAGCCAATGCAATTGGAGCATACGCAGGACCATCTCAGAGACGCTATGATCCATACTCAAATCAATATAATCCCGGATGGCGTGACCATCCAAATCTGAGTTACGGGAATCGACCACCAGGTTTCATGCAGCAAGCACCAAGGCCACCAAATCCTCCACAACAAGCCGCACCATCAAAACCAGGTATGTCTTTGGAGGATGTTGTTAAGAATTTAGCAACTAGTACTGCTACTTTTCAATAGGAAACTCGATCAAGCATTAACGAAACACGCTCGAGCATGCACAATTAGAAAGGCAAGTGTCTCAACTCGCAGCGCAAATGAGTCAAATGCAGAACGAGAAAGGAAAACTACCGGCCCAAGTTGAGATCAACCCAAGAGAGAATGTGAGTATTATGACTCTTTGAAACGGGAAAGAGATCGGTCAGCCTAATCATGACGAAGTTTCCTTAAAATCCCCAAGAGAAGATAAAACTAAAGACCATGCAAAAAAGGGTAAGTAATGATTCTGTTGTTGATAAACCTAATATTGTTATTCCTCCACCTTTGCTTGGAAGGTTTGCTAGGGTGAAACAAGAACAAGAGGAAAAGAGTGTAATGGAGACCTTCAGCAAAGTCGAGATAAACATTCCATTTTTGGATGCTATCAAGCATATTCCACGTTACGCAAAATTTTTAAAAGAAATGTGCTCGAACAAAAGGAAACACAAAGCCGAAGGAAAAATCTTAGTAAGTGACAATGTTTCCGCTGCGCTTCAACGAAAACTTCCTCAAAAGTGTAAGGACCCAGGTATGTTTGCTATCTCAGTTACTATAGGACACGAAAAATAAATAATGCCATGTTAGATTTAGGAGCTTCTATCAATGTTATGCCGTTTCATTGTTCAATGAGATGAGTATGGGACCTCTTAAGTACACCGATATATGCATTCAATTAGCAAATAGGTCCATTATTTATCCCAAAGGATTGGTTGAGATGTGTTGGTAAAATGTGGTGAATTTATTTTTCCAGCTGATTTCTACATTGTCGACATGGGTAATGAACATGCGCTTGATTCTGCTGTTATTTTATTAGGACGATCATTCACGAAAACGGATAAAACAAAGATAGATGTTGATTTAGTCTTACTTTTGAGTTTGATGGTGAAAAACTTACTATGAATGTGTTTGATGCAATGAAATATCCTGATGAACCTGAATCCGTTAGTATGATTGATGCATTTGTTCGAGATGATTTCGAGCGTAATTTCACTAACGACACACTCGACTTTGTGATTAAGAATAGCAAAACAGAAAAAGATTTGCGAAGTGGATGAAGATATCAAAAACGCGCTCATGACATTACATGCACTTCCAAAAATTCACGATCAATCAGATAAGAACACTTTCTCACTACCTATTCCTAACGCAAAAATTGTTCCTTCTATAGAACAGGCACCTACGTTAGAGTTGAAGGATCTACCAAAGCTTCTCAAGTACTGCTATTTGGGAGATGAAGAAACGTTGCCAGTCATTATTGCAAATGACTTGACCGCCATCCAAGAAGAGAAATTACTACGCGTTTTGAAGGAGTACGAGAGCGCGATAGGATGGACTCTGGTCGACATCAAAGGGATCAGTCCCTCTATGATCTTAATGGAACCAGATTCTAAGCCGATACGGGAGCCACAACGCAAACTCAATCCGGCCATGAAAGAGGTAGTTATGAAAGAAATTATTAAATTATTAGATATGAGAATTATATTTCCAATATCAGACAGTCAATGGGTAAGTCCAGTTCATGTTGTGCCTAATAAATCTGGTATCTCACTTGTAAAAAATGATAAAAATGAATTGGTACCAATGAATTACAGACGGGATGGTGCATGTGCATTGATTTTCGTAAGTTAAATGCGGCCACCCGAAAGGATCAGTTTCCGCTACCTTTCATTGATCAACTGCTAGAAAGAATGGCAGGTAAGTCTTTCTGTTGTTTCCTCGATGGATTCTCTGGTTATTATCAAATTGTCGTGGCACCCGAGGATCAAGAGAAAACTACTTTCACATGTCCCTTTGGCACATTTGCATACCGTCGCATGCCTTTTGGTTTATGTAACGCTCCTGGTACATTTCAACGATGCATGATGATCATATTTTCTGATTTAATAGAAACATGCATTGAAATATTCATGGATGATTTTACTGTTTATGGAGACTCGTTTGATCATTGCCTTGGTAATCTAGTAGTATTACTCAAACGCTGCATTGATAAAACTTGTGCTTAACTATGAAAAATGTCATTTTATGATTAAAGAAGGAATAGTTCTAGGTCATGTAGTTTCATCTCGAGGAATTGAGGTAGACAAGGCAAAGGTCGATTTGATCTCTAATTTGCCATACCCCACTAATGTTCGACAAATTCGAAGTTTTCTTGGTCATGCAGTTTTTTACAGGAGATTTATTAAGGATTTTTCAAAAATCGCTCAACCGATGTCAAGACTGCTTCAGATTGACGTATCGTTCAATTTCGGGGAAGAGTGCAAAGAGGCGTTTAATAAGTTAAAGCTATTACTCACTACTGCACCTATTATTCAACCTCCAAATTGGGAGTTGCCATTCGAACTTATGTGCGATGCAAGCAAATACACCGTAGGGGCTGTACTTGGACAAAAAGACGGAAGGAAAAGCCACGTCATTTATTATGCGTCGAAAACTCTCGATTCGGCACAATGCAACTATACCACAACTGAGAAAGAGCTTTTATCTATTGTTTTTGCATTCGATAAATTTAGATCTTATTTACTGGGATCTAAGGTTATTGTCTATTCTGACCATGCAGCTCTTAATATTTGTTGTCAAAAAAGGAGTCAAAACCGCGCTTAATATGATGGATTTTGTTGCTTCGAGAGTTTGATTGGGAGATCAAGGATCGCAAAGGCGTGGACAACTCTGTGGCGGACCACTTGAGCCGTATGATTCGTGACGAAGAGCCACTGCCTATTTCTAAAACGTTTCCAGATGAGCAATTATTTCGCCTTCAAGGTAAGGAATATCAAGAACATTGGTTTGCCGATATAGTTAATTACTTGGTAAGTGGTGTGTTACCTTCACATTTGAGCTCGTCAAGGAAAAATAAAATTAAAAGCGACTCTAAAATTATATGTGGGATGAGCCATACTTGTGGAAAATAGGTTCGGATCAAATTATACGTAGGTGCATTGATAATAGTGAAATTAATGATATACTCACGCATTGTCATACATATGCATGTGGAGGACATTTTGGACCTAAGCGAACTGCTAAAAAATTTTAGACTGCGGATTTTATTGGGAAACTATTTTTAAAGATGCTTATTTATTTTGCAAGAGTTGTCCTAATTGTCAAAGAACGGGTACCATTTCTTTTAGAGATGAGATGCCACAAAATCCTATTTTGGTTTGTGAAATATTCGATGTATAGGGAATGGATTTTATGGGTCCTTTTCCAAGTTCGTTTGGCTTTCTTTATATCTTGCTAGCCGTTGATTATGTGTCGAAGTGGGTAGAAGCAAAGGCTACCCGAACTAACGATTCTAAAGTTGTTGTAGGATTTCTTAAATCAAACATCTTTAGTAGGTTCGGAGTTCCTCGTGCAATTATAAGTGACCAAGGCACGCATTTCTGTAATCGCACGGTGGAAGCGCTCATGCGCAAATACGGAGTACATCGATTGGCCACTACTTATCACCCACAATCAAACGGGCAAGCTGAAGTTTCAAATAGGGAGGTCAAGAATATTTTGGAGAAAACCGTGAACCCGAATCGTAAGGATTGGAGCTTGCGATTAGACGATGCACTTTGGGTGTATCGTACTGCTTTCAACACACCAATCGGAATGTCGCCGTATCGCCTAGTTTTCGGTAAGATGTGTCATTTACCTGTTGAAATTGAACATCGTGCTTTTTGGACAGTTAAACAGTGCAACATGGAGGCCACAAAACCTGGTGAGGAACGGAAATTCCAGCTACAGGAACTTGAAGAAATTCGCCTAGAAGCCTACGAGAATGCGAGAATGTACAAGGAACGCACGAAGCATTTCCACGACAAACTCCTGCATAAAAAAGATTTCACGGTAGGACAAAAAGTTCTCCTTAATAATTCAAGGTTGAAATTCTGCTGGTAAGCTCAACTCTCGTTGTATGAGACCATACATTGTGAAAAATATTTTCCCAAATGGCGTTATTGAAATTGAGAGCATATCTTCTGACAAATATTTCAAAGTAAATGGTCATAGGCTTAAACCTTATTTTGAAAATAATTTTATGACTGGCGTGGAAGAGATCAAGCTTCGTCCACCCATTTATGCATGACGTCGAAGAACGGAGACCACGTCTAGCCAAAGACGTTAAAGGAAAGCGCTCATTGGGAGGCAACCCAATATTATCCTATTTTATTTTGTTATTGCAATTTCCGTTTTATCTATGATTGATGATTAAGCAGGTTTTGCTAGCGGCTACGTATTCTACAAGATCTCACTATGCTCGAGTAAACATATCACCTATCTCGGAATTCCTCTACGACTCCATCACTGTCAGCGAAGTCTTATTTTCAGCATCACTTTTTTTATTTCTTCACATCTAGTCTGAAATATTAAAATGAAAAATTAGGGTGGAATCTTTAGATTTAGCCAGTTTTTTCAATTAGAATTCCACATTGAGGACAATGCAGAGTTTAGGTGTGGGGGAGGTTTCTCATATTAGTTGATGAACACATATCTTATCTCGAGCAAACCAATGTGCATTAATTACAACATGAGAGAAACAATTAGGAAGAGCTATTTGGTATTAGGATGATTATTCTTTTTCTTCAATTGATTTAAAGACTGAGTGCGCAAGAATCGACACAAAGCCACTTAATATGTGAGATTTGAGCCTTTAAAAAAAAGAATATTAATCTTTATACTCGGTTTATTATTATTATTTTTCTACGAGAGCGTCACATGTGTTTCGAATATTCTAGAACTTGTTCTTTTATACATGTTGATATCATTGGCGGCTTTTGATGTACAAAAGTGAAAAGGCACTTAGGATTAAACCATTGGCCTCACATTGACCCTGCCTTGAATATTATTCGCATAGTGAGCCAACTTGAGCCCGAGGCTTATTTTTCTTGTTGAATTTAAGCCACTATATTTACCCATATATATCTTTTTGGCTTTCTTTTCCACCCATTGTCGGAGTAGATGAATTATAAATTGCGTAGATTTCACGACCTCGATATTGATTAGCTTGAGAATGCGTCTAGATACTTGTTATTAGTATTCCTGTAGTTACAGCGAAAAAAAATCATCCGAAAAAAAAGAAAGAAAAAAAAAAAGAAAAAAAACTATATTCGAAAAAAAAAGTTATTAAGCCCTAGTTTTGTTGGTATTGGGGAATTTTGAGTTGTCTTGAATTAGAAACTATAGCATGAAAGTATGATCATTGTGATTCTCATATTGAGAAGTAGTCGTGCGTCATGAGAAAGTCGTGGGATTTAGTAATTAAATAATCATTTGGTTCGACAATTTTAACCTACTTTTCCAAAATTATCCTACCTAATCTTTGAGTCCCATTACAACCCAATGAAAGACCTTCTTGATTTGTACACTTAAGTCGCTATATGAATACAATGTGATATGTTAGCAAGCATATGGTAATATCGTTTCATAGTGTTGATTTGAGCGTGTACACATATCCCATAAACACTTTGAGCGCATTGAGAGAATCCATGTGAGAGTTGTTGATTTCTGTGGCGTTCAGTTTTTGCTGAGATCGTCGAAAATTGATATGATTGTCTGTGCTAAAATGCTATGAATAATTGCTACCTCTAGGGCAAATTAATATATGTCGGTAAACTCGTGATTAGATTGTTTTTATCTTATAAATGCTTGAGGACAAGCATTGTTTAAGTGTGGGGGAATTTGGTAAGTCAGTAATTTACATTAATTTTTACACACCATAAAAGGATGATATTGCTCGTTATTTATCCGAGATGCTTCAAATATCATAGAATTAATTTATATTTCATATCTTGCAGATATCGGAGCAAATTGGATAAATCTGATAATATTTGGACGTGGATATTTCGAGGAGAATACAACACCGAAAAACAAACGAATTAATGGCGGACGGAGTTCAAGTAAAAAGCCCAACCAAACTACTTACCTAATTGGGCTGGCCTAAAAATGGGAATTGGGTCATGTTATATACATTTGGCCCATGAGTGTTGTGACATGTATTAAAAGTTGCTGGAGGAACTTAGCAGAGGTGATTTCATGCACACATACCTCTCAAACACTTCACATCCAAGCTGTCAACGCGCGCACGGCTCGAGGTAGCTTTTGAGCAAGATAAAATCACTCAGCACACACAAGATCGAAAAGAGCAGCTATCAAGAATCAATGAATACAGCTCAAGTCGTAATTTTGAGATTTGTTTTGTCCTAACTAGTTCCTCACAGATTCGGCCCTTTGCTATCTGCTTTTGCTATCTGTTTATTTTATTTAAAGGGGCCTTGGCGCACGAAAGGAGGGGGAGTAGAGACCATTTTAGAAGAGATATCATGTTCTATCATTTTTCATCGTTGTTTTGATTTTAGTAGCTGTCAAACACTTTTGATTTTCATATACTTTATGTTATTGATCTTGAGTTAATATTGGTTTTCGTACTGAGGAGAAAAGGGAAGTAACTCAAATTCTTCATTGAACACCCACGCTTTTGTTCACCTCAACCCAAAGCACACACCTCACACTCCACGCAAACACCTCTCAGCTCCAAAGCTCCCTCACGCATAGCTCGCTCACCAAGTGCTCGATCAAATCACTCAACGAGGAACAAGGATATAATCAGCCAATTTCAGGGAAGATATGGCGTTTTCTCTGTGTGTTTTGTTTAATTTAATTATGAGTAACTAATTATTCGGGCTCTTGAGCGGGTGTTCGCTGTTGGCGAAGACTAGCAAGAATTTAGGTTTTATTTGCTCGGTCGTAAGTTTATCTCTATCTGTCTCGTGATTTCATTACCAAATATTAATTTTAACTGCACTTTGAGCTTTGATTAATATGGTTAGAGACTATTATTTTATCCTTGTTAGTTTCGTTATTTTTTTAGTGCACTGTTGCATTAAAAAACTCACCAAACCCCCTTAATATTATTACTATTATTATAAATATTATTATTATTATTATTATTATTATTATTACTACTACTACTGCTATTATTATCATTACTATTTTATTAATAGTATCATTATTACCACTATTATTGTTATCATTATTATCCTCATTATTATTATTAACATTATTATTATTATTATCAATATTATCTTTATTATTATTACCATTATTATAATTATTGATCGAATTTAAAATTAGAATACATCAACCATTTTTCCTGTGGAGACGATCCTTACTTTCGCTATACTCACATTTAGTGAATAAGGTTATAAATTTTATTTTTGGCCGTTTACGACTCGATCAAACATTATCTTTACTTACCTTCTGTGTTGAACCCATCGGTGTTTTCATTACCTTGGCAGTATCTAGCCCAAATTTCTTCACTGTGTTCTTCGCATACTTCTTGTGGGACATGAAAAT
This sequence comes from Craterostigma plantagineum, assembly GCA_027422505.1. Lineage (NCBI taxonomy): Eukaryota > Viridiplantae > Streptophyta > Magnoliopsida > Lamiales > Linderniaceae > Craterostigma > Craterostigma plantagineum. The sequence continues at coordinate 8,146 of JAPQWV010002002.1, read as the reverse complement.
ACCGTCGTTGCTTTGCTTAATCTGTAGGCCTAAGAAAAATGTTAGCTCACCAATCATACTCATTTCGAAAGTAGAATTCATAGCATGTACGAATTGGTCTAACATGGTCTGAGAACTAGAGCCAAAACGATATCATCTACATAAATTTGGCTATCAAAATATCAGAATCAACTCTTTTTACAAAGAGTGTTCGATCTGCTTCACCTCGGACGAACCCAAACTCAAGTAGGAATGTCGTCAACCTACCATACCAAGCTCGAGGTGCCTGCTTCAGGCCATAGAGCGCTTTCTGCAACTTAAAAACATGATTAGAGAAATGTGGATCTTCAAATCCTTTAGGGTGCTCAACATAAATTTCTTTATCTATATAACCATTCAAGAACGCACCCTTAACATCCATTTGATGTAAAGTAATGTTGAGCCAACATGCAATAGCAAGTAATAACCTAATCGATTCAAGTCGCAACGGGGGCAAATGTCTCATCAAAATCGATTCCGTCGACTTGTGTATAGCCTTGGGCAACTAGACACGCTTTATTTCTAACTACTCTACCATGCTCATCGGATAAAAATCCACTTAGTGCCTATGACATTAATGTCTTTCTGCTGTGGAACCAAGATCCATACTTGATTTTTCTCGAATTGCAACAATTCCTCTTGCATGGCATTGATCCAAAACTGTCCTTGAGAGCTTCAAGAACATTTTTTGGCTCAATTTCAGATACAAAACAGTTAAAGCGTACCTCGTTGTATATGGAGTTCATGCATACATTTTTTACCATTGACTTGTAGTCCTTTCGTGGCTTGTCTCTGGTTTTCCTTCCTTCGTTCAGATCTCCGATGATTAGGTCAGTGGGATGGTCCTTCTGTATCTTAGGTGGGGGATCTTTTCGAACTTCACTAGGTCCAGCCTCATCACTCTGTTCAGGTGCAGATTTGAGTCAGATGTTGGCTCAACATTTTCCTCCACATTAGCCTCTGTCTCACTGGTCTGAAATATCAACTTGTGGAGCATTTCTGCTTAGGTCAGTAGCATCATCAAAAACTATATTAATAGATTCCTGACAGATTTCAATCTCAAGTTATATACTCGATAAGCACGACTATTCGAAGAGTAATCTAGAAAGATGCATTTATCACTTTTAGAATCGAACTTAGTCAAGTATTCACGATAATTCAGCATGTAGCAATAACAACCAAAAACATGGAAATACTTGACAGTCGGCTTTTTCCCATTCAACAATTCATACGAAGTCATTTTAGTACCATGACGAAAGAAAGCACGATTAGATATATGACATGCGTATGCAAAGATTCAGCCCAAAAATGCTTAGAAATACTCTTAGAATGCAGCATAACACGTGCCATTTCTTGCAATGTTCTATTCTTCCTTTCGGCCACCCCATTTTGTTGGGGCGTCTTAGGAGATGAATACTCATGAATAATACCTTTCCTATCACAGAATTCATCGAACAATTGATTCTCAAATTCCCTACCATGATCAGACTTAATACGAAATATAGGAGCACTGAAATTATTCTTAACCATAGCACATAATGTTTTGAGAAAATCGAACGACTCAGATTTTTCCTTAAGAAAGTAAATCCATGCATATCTAGAGTAATCATCAACGAGCACATAAACATATTTCCTACCACCAATGCTATCTACTTCCATCGGACCCATCAAATCCATGTGAATAAGCTGAAAACAGTGAGCAGTTTTAAAATGTTGAGCAGCATGTTGGTCAACATTATGGCTAGCATGCACTTGCTTACCCTTCAAACATGACTCACAAACAACCTTACCAAACTCCTTAAGCTTTGGGATGCCTTTGATGGCTTTGTGCTTGATAAGTTGCTCCAACGTACGGTAGTTGACGTGGCCCAGTTTGTAATGCCATAGGATCACCTCGTCTTCGGCCTTTGATAGTTGACACACGTCCTTCATACTATATTTGTCGTCGACTAAGTAGCAATTGTCGCTTGATCTTTTACCCGCCATAACTCGAACACCATTGCTGTGAAAAACCTCACAACATCCCTTATTAAATTTTACCTCCAGGTCGTCGTTGCAAAGTTGACTTATGCTAATCAATTAGCAAAAAGCCCGTCGACGTGTAGAACGTTGCTTAGTTTCGGAAAGTCGGGGTTCAATCTGCCTCGACCGAGAATCCGTCCTTTATCACCTCCTCCGAACGTCACAGATCCACTCTTCAAGAGCATGTACTCACTAAGATACTCTTTGGTACCCGTCATATGTCGGGAACACCTATCGAAGTACCAAGAACCTGTCACGTTAGCTCGAAAAAAGGTATACACAACTTTGCACTTATGCACGAACTTCTCTACCCAAACTTTCTTAGATGATAAAACAACATTTGGATTACCAGAATTTGAAGGTAAGCCAGCTGAACTTTCTCCAGACATGTCTTTCAACACTGATTTCTCAATATTGAGAGGGATGTTGGATGACATTTCAGCAGACATCGATTTCTTCGCAGAAATCTCCCCCTTCAATTTCCAACAATATGGCTTAATATGACCAGGCTGCTTGCAATGATGACATTTAAACGACACATCCTTAAGTTTACTAGCGGCATGCTTAGGACTAGACTTAACCATCACATTCTCATCACTCGTGGCTTGAGATTTTTCCCTCACAAACACTATCTTAGGCTGAACATGGTCACGGGTTTAGGAACATCACAGAAGGGCTGAGTACTACTAAACCTAGACCTTGCTTATCAAAAATACGAGAGATAATACATCATCAAGGGTTGATTTACCCTTGTTCAACATCGTGAAGGTCACATTGGCCTCGTCAACTCGCTTTTGGAGCTGTTATCGATCTCCTTGTCCTTTCGTGTCAGTACGGCTTCCATCTTGTTCATTTCTGTCACCAAGCTTTCAATCAACTTTTCATTCTTCTCATTCTTCTCGGACAACACTTTCAGTGCGGCTTTGAGTTGCAAATTTTTCGCCTTCTCAATTTCATTTTGTGAGGACAGTAGCTTGAAGGCTTCGTTCATCTGAACTTCTTCGCTACAACATGCTTCTGCATCATCAGAACTCAAGAACCCATCAAAACAGTTTGAATCATCATAATAAAAAATGATATGTTTTTCAGATGTTGAGTCAGATATTGGCTCAACATCCATTACCGCAGTGAAGCCAATTTGATGATCTTCATCGTCTTCGCCGTCTGAGAAGGATTGGATAGTCACTGATGATTGCTTGGTCTCCATTTGGCACGATTCTTCATCTTCATCGTCTGACAGATCGATCCACATAGCCTTTCCGTGCTTGCGAAGAGTGTTAGCACACTCGTTGGCAAAATGACCCCAACATTGACATTTATAGCATCTCACAGAATCATAATTATGTTCTTCTTCTTTCCATCAAGTTTGCGTGTAAAGAATGGAGGCGCAGATGAAGGTTCTGCTTCGGCATTCTGGCCCTTTCTGAATGTTGGGCCAACATTCTGCTCGACATTCTTCTTCTGAAGGAACTTTGTGAATTTCTTCACGAACATAGCCATATCCTCATCATTATCAGGGTCAACTTTAGTTTGCACCTTGGATGACTGACTGACTAGAGCAATGCTTTTGCCGCGTGAAGCTCTCTTTCGGACTTCGAGGTTGGTCTCATAGTTCTTCATGATGTTCATCCATGTGTTGAATTCCATCGTGCCCAGATTATGTGCTTCCTCAAAGGCCGCTACCTTCACATTAAACTATTCAGTTAGCGTACGTAAAGCTTTAGAAACCAGTACCTTATTAGCAATCGTATCTCCGAGGCTAGCACACTTGCTCGAAATCGAATCTTCCCAAGTACGTGGTGATATGCTCGTCTTCCTTCATTCCGAGATTTTCAAACTGATTGAGGAGGTATCGTAGCTTGGTTTCCCTCACACTGGCATTGCCTTCGCAGTACCTCTAAAGAAGATCCCAAGTGTTCTTTGCTGTCGAACAATTCTGAATGATCTTGAACATGAATATGTCCACCGAAGAGAAGATGGCGTTAAGAGCTTTGTCATTGTACTCGGCCGCATTCTTTTCAGGAATTGACCACTCTTCGATTGGTTTGTCGACTACTTCACCATCAGCATCTGGAGGAGACGGGGTGGAGTGTATCCATTAAGAACAGCTTCCCATGCTCGCACATCTATGGACTTGATGCATTGGCGAACACGAACCTTCCAATAGGCATAATTGGAACCGTCTAACACTGGAACTTTGCCGATATAATTAGAACTTGTAACATCCACTATAAAGGATAAAAAAACGCTTAGTTACGTCAAGCGGTGGCTCTAATACCACTTTGAAGTGGTCCCAGTACGATATGGATGTAAAACACTAAGTATAGACTAGATGTTGGGTAAAATGTCGGGGTAACACTCAACCTAACATTCAGGTGCACAGCGGAATATTGTAATTACTTAGTGACGAAAACAGATGAAGACAAGATGTAAATCTGTGCAGCAAGTTATAAAAACTTGCTGCGTGCCTCAAGGCGAAATTCCACTATAGCAATGGATGGCAAAATAACTAGAAGATAATAAAAACAGCCTAGAAAAACTACAAATCTAACAATTCTGCAAACTACGAATCTAACGATTCTGCAAACCTACAAAGTCCTAAGACTTTTGCAAAAGAAATAATAGGCTAGAAGGACACTTTGGCTCGCTCAAATTCTCCCAACGAAACTCGATAATTTTCGGTCATAGCTCTCAAAGTTTTCTCGTCCAAAGGTCTGAGTTGCAGCACGAAATCACCTCATATTTATAGGCCTTGGCTCATGTCTGAATTGATAGGAGATCCCTTGAATATCTCCTAATGATTTAGTCTTGGAGCTCCAAGCATCCTATTTTTAGTAAGTTCCTTCCATATTTCGCTCATAGTTGCTCCACACGTTTTTTCACACAATCAATTCCCAATCCTTATTTAAGTCCTGCACAACAAAAGTAGCCAAGATATGGATTAAACGTGTTCTGGCATGAAAGATAAAACTGAAGTTGGACACATTCCCAGACAACAAATGTTGACTAGAATGTTGTCCCAACATTGTCAATATTGAAGTCTCAACATCAACAATTCTTCTCTCAGAGATGACGGAAATTTGGTGCGGCGTCGAGGAAGGCTGGGCGGCTGTACTGTACCTAGATTCGAGCGAGGTGGCCGGGCGGATCTGGAGGCGGACTTGCGAGAGTCTGGCGGCTGCTCGGCGGCGTATATGTGGAGGGAAGGTAGCGGCAATGAAGGCAGTGGTGATAGCTGGTGGATTTGGGGAGAAAGTAGCAGCTATGGCGACCGGGCTGCTGGCGGCTACTGGGCGGCAGATCTGTGGAGGGAAGGCAGCTGCGTGGCGAGATCTGTGCAACGAAGGTCGTGGCGTGGCGAGAAGAATGAGGGTGGCTTCTCGTTGGCGGACCTGGCAGAGAAGGTCGCGGCGATGGAGAGAGGGCTGATGCGCCGCTGCTTGGCGCGGACGGCGAGGGAAGCGACGGTGGCGAGAGGGTTGATGGGAAGCTGCCTGCGGATCTAGCGATGGTGGGTACAAAACACCGACGAGATTGGCTCGGCGCCTGGGCCGCCGATGCTGATTTCAATTTTTTATATTTTTTCCTGAATTAGCGACGGATAAGCCGCCAGAAATTTCCGTCGCAATATTTGCGACGGCTAAGTGCGACGGTACAAGTTTTGTGACCGCGTTTTAGCGACGGTGGCGTTCCGTCGCTAATCCGTCGCTAATTAGCGTTTTGCAACGGTTTTGCTACGGAACCTGTCGTCACTAATTTATCATTTTTTGTAGTGAGCTTCGCTACGCATGAAAACCAATCAAAAGTTTATGATAGAGTTGAATGGGGTTTCTTGGGGATAATGCTTAAGTTGATGGGTTTCTGTGAGTCCTTTAGTGAATAGATTTAGCTTGTTAGGATCAGTAGGAACAGGCCGATTGTCTCTCATCTACATTTTGCAGATGATTCATTATTATTTTGCGAAGCATCGGAAGCACAAGTGAAGATGGTTAGAGAGCTCCTGAATCACTTTTGTATTGCATCTGGTCAAAGGGTGAACTTCGATAAATCATCAGCCTTCTTTAGGTCTAATTCTCCTAGTGATGAGGGTTTGCCAACAGCTTGGAGGCCTCACTGAAAAAAAAAAGCTCGAAGTTGTGGAGTAATCTCACTGGCCAAATAAAATAATAAATAATAGGCACATATCAACATATGTGTCATGTGTGTATAGGAAAACAAGAAGAACAAGACACGTTAGGAGCTTAGTCATGTCTTAAGAGGAGAAATAAAATGACTTTGTACTCTTAATTTTCTATATAATGTACTTGTATGCATATTTGTAAACAGGTGGTGTGTGAGAGCAAATAATAAAACTAACGAGTGTTAACGTGAAACACAATAGAAAATATTTCTCTTTTCTCTCGTTGCATACACTTAAAAAATAACAAATTGGTATCAGAGCTATGTCGTTCGTTGGAGCAACTGGTGGTCAAATGCTCGTTCCGCGCCTCACCAAATTCAACTACACAACTGGTGCATTCGAATGAAGGTGTTGCTCGGGCACAAGGCGTATGGGAAATCGCTAAAACGGATACACCGAACCCGAAACACGGACAGTTACACGGCGGCCCAACTGAAGGCGTTGAATGAATCTCGCAAACTAGATAAAACTGCACTTGCCATTACCCACAATCTGTTGATGATGCCAGTTTTGAGAAAATAGCCCGGGCGAAAAATTCGAAGGAAGCATGGAGACGTTAGAGAAAGCGTTATAAAGGTGCCGACCGAGTAAAGCAAGTACGGTCGCAGACTCTTCGAGGCGAGTTCGAAATGACGAAAATGAAAGAAGGCGAAGGCGTGTCCGAGTACATAACGAGAGGGAAAACCATGGCCAACCAGTTGAAGAGAAACGGCGAGGTTCTAACGGATGCCCGAATCGTCGAGAAAATTCTACGATCTCTGACGAACGAGTACGAGAACATGGTGTGTGCTATTGAAGAATCCAAAGACCTCGAGAAAATGACAGTCGATGAACTCTCTGGTTCGCTTGAAGCTCACGAGCAACGAAAGAAAAAAAAAAAACATGAGTCTTTGGACGAGGTCCTAAACACGAGATTGTCACTTAAAGAAGACAGGGTAATATATGCACCAGGGTCGAGGAAGAGGATGTGACCAATGTGGACGAGGTTTCGGGCAACTACAAGCCGAGGACGAGGATACTTCCAAGAAAAACGACAAACAGCAACCAAAATTGGAGAGGACGAGGTCGAGCACGAGGTCGAGGCTATCAGTCAAATCGCCCGAGCGTTGAATGCTACAATTGCGGAAAGTTCGGGCACTTCGCGAAAGACTGCTGGGCCAATAAGAAAATTAAAGAAATCGCAAACTTAGTGGCACATGAAGAGCCAAAAGACGAAGGCGTACTCTTAATGATGCTTGAGGACACAAAACGGGTAGCGACATGGTGTGTTGTCTTGACACTGGTGCCAGCAACCACATGAGTGGGCACAACATCTCTTTACGGATCTGAAGAAGATCGAGGACGGCCACATAACTTTTGGAGATGCATCTAAAATAGAAGTCAAAGGCCGATGGAAAATATATTTCTCTCAAAATGATGGCAAACAAAGATCCGTCGAGGACGTTTATTTCATACCAGACTTGAAGACGAACATCTTAAGCATGGGGCAGTTGCTCGAGAAGGGATGTTCGGTGTTTATGAAAGATAGATCGTTACAACTAAGAAACAAAGACGGGCAAATGATTGCACAAGTCGAGATGGAAAGGAACAGAATGTTCAAACTCACCCTGAAGGCGATTCAAGAAAAATGTTTGCAAGTTGACTTGGAAAACAAAGGCCATTATGGCGCATGCGGTTCGGACATCTACACTATGGAGGACTAAGAGAGCTCTCCAAGAAAGATATGGTGCACGGAATGCCGATGATAGAGGAAGGAAAGAAATTTTGTGAAAGCTGCATGATCGGGAAACATTCGAGAACGGCATTTTCGAAGCAGGCAGGATATCGAGCAGCAAATCGCTTGAACTCATACACACGGATACATGCGGGCCAACACACAACGGCCTCATTCAGTGTGAAGAGATATTTCATCACGTTCATCGACGG
>JAPQWV010002001.1:0-66863 GCA_027422505.1 Craterostigma plantagineum | reverse complement strand
ATGTAAAATCCCAACAGGGAATTTTTAAATAATATAAATCTTTCGGGGCAGATCTGAAATTATTAAAGATTCGGGGCAGATCTGACACTTAGGAAAATGTTCGGATCCTTAAAAGTAAACTATGAAATTTGGGGGTTTTAAATGCAAAAATTTAGAAAATATTTTTAAATTAGAAATTTAAGTGATATTTTGAAAGTTGGATAATAGAATTTTAAAATATATTAAATTAGGGACCAATTTGAAATCAGGGTGTTAAAGTGAAAAGGATAAATTTGGGAACTCTTAGGAAATTTCGGGGAGAGATCGATGAGTAAGGTTTGGGCCGAGTAATTCGGAATGCGGGCTTTGGGCCCGATTTATTTAGCGTACGATAGTTTTCGAATCGGGCCAAGCTGATACCTCGAGCCGATACGTGAATGAAGATTGGCATTTGTATGTATTGCATTTTACTTGCATGACATTTGCATACACGTGTTACGAGGAGGAGAGAATCGTGCGTAGTCACGGTGAAATTGTATAGTGTTGATGGGTGGGGTAGTTATGACCGAGTGATGGTTGTCGAATGGTATGAGTTGAGGTAGGACTAAGGCGCAACGATATGATTAAGATGTGGGGATGGGCCTCCCGAGCTACCGACCCTTGTGGGGAGTGGGGCCTCCCGAGCTACGGACCCCTGCGCGCGCGTGTTGCCTTAGTACCTAAGCCTCTGGCCCTGATGTGATGTGATGAAATGAGAGATGAGAAAAGAGTCGAGCGTGTATTTTGTGAGTTTGTCGGGATGGGGGTGTGTGAGAGCATTTGCATTGCATGTTTCATCTACTGGCAAAAGCTCGGGTTTACGTATGTAGGTGAGGCGGCTGATGGCGTGACTCCACGGTCTTTTGAGTGCGGGGCAGTACATGGAACGCGACCTGTGGAGTATTATTCATCATGTTTCCTATTGTTATATTTGGGCTTCGGTCTAATACAATAATGTGTGTGTTGTAAAATATTTTTTTTATTACGGATTTAGACTTTTGGGCTTCGGCCCGGTTCTTGAATATATTATATAAGAAAAAATTTTTTATAAAATGGGCTTCCGCTGTTTACGCTGCGTAAAACCCGCCAAAATACGTATTTAGGAAGTAGTGTCGTTACACAGGGACCTTCCTGGCATCTTCCAACTCATAAGCTCCACCTACTAGCACCTTTGTTACTCGGTAGGGCCCTTCCCAGGGTGCTTCCATTTTCTTTCAAGGGCCGCAGGACGTCGGCTCTTCGAAAGTACTAGATCCCCTTGTTGGAATCCCCTGGGCGAATCCTTTTATCGTACATCGCCTTTATACGGTTTTATATCCCTCTGTTCTCACATGGGCCTCTTCCCGCATTCCTTCCACAAGGTCCAGGTCCTCCCTTCTTAGCTGCGCGTTCTCCTGCTCGTCATAAGCCATCATTCGGTGGTCTCGATGCCAATCCGCGGCGGGTATCACGCCAGACGATCCATACACTAGTTTGAATGGCGTTTCTCCGGTTGCTTCACGAGGGCTAGTCCGGTACGCCCAGAAGACAGCGTCCAGCGCCTCCAGCCATTTATTTCCATTTGCTCGAGTCGGGCCTTGATCCCCCTGAAGATTGCTCGATTGGAAACCTCGGCTTGCCCATTCGCCTGAGGATGCCCTACCGCCATAAACCTTTGGGTTATCTTCATGCCTTCGCGGAATCTTTGTGTTTTAGCTCCACAGATTGTGTTCCGTTATCCGAGATGAGGATCGGGGAGGAGCTCCGTAATGGCAGCAGATATTTTTCCACGGAACTCGATCACCTTTTCTTCGTCTATTTGCGTCACTGCTTTAGCTTCAATCCACTTACTGAAGTAATCCACTGCTATAATAAATGAACTTCTTTTGCGCCTTCCCTCGGGGGATGGGCGACAATGTCAATCCCCATTTCTCGAACGGGCATGGAGAGTGCATGGTCCCTAAAGCTTCGGCGGGGGACGTGGATTCTGGGGCCGTACTTCTGGCAGTTGTTGCACCTTTTAACCTTGCATCCTTGATGAGATTGGGCCAGAAGTACGCGGCCCTTACTACCTTCCTGGTCAAGGATTTGGATCCGCGTGATCCCCCGTGAATCCTTCGTGGATTTCCTCAAGTACATTCTTGCCTTCTTCTGGAGAGGCATCAGGCATACGCGTGTACGAAGGATTTTTTGAACAAACACCATTATCAAGCAGAATTTTGCCGGTATCCCCTTTTGTCCTTCTGGCGACGTTCCTTAAGGTGGCTATGATGCGGGCCCTCCAATCATCTCTTTCTTCTATGTCCGCCACAAGCTCCCCCATTCCTCATGTCTGCAGCGAGGTATGTAATGCCCTCTTCCGTAAGAGCCGATCATGAGCTCGCCGCCTTTGCTAAATAATCAGGCTTGTGGTTTTTCCTCCCTGGGGATGCATATCTCACAATAATCAAAAGCTTTGTAGTTCCTCAACTCTTTTACCATATTCTACCATCTTTTCATCTCTTGCTTCGTTAGTTCCCTCCACTTGTTGCACACCAGTTGTGAGTCCGAGAACAACGCGATGTCTCGTGCTCCCATTTCCTTGCGATGCGTAAGCCGTGAATGAGGGCTTCGTATTCCGACCATTATTTGAAGCCTGAAAGTGGAACGAGGAACTTCCCCGATCTTACCCCAAACGCACAAGTTCGGGGTTCAACTTCATCCCGCTTCCTCTTATTGCCCAAATGCCTCTTCCAGGTCCCTCGTATGTTTTGCGAGGTGTATGGATTTTACGAGCATATCATCCACGTACACCTCCATGTTCCTGCCCAGTTGTTGTTTGAAAGACCTTGTCCACCATCCGTTGCTATGTAGCCCCAGCATTTTTAAGTCCGAAGGCATTTCGGACATTAACCCGTATGTTCCCCCTGGTGTCACAAACAAAAAACTTATCGAAATCGTTTGAATCAAGACTTACCTGATGGTAACCCTGGTAAGCATCCATCATGCTAAGGACCTCACACCTGGAGGTAGAGTCCACGAGTGGTCTATTCTTGGTAGTGGTAGTGATCTTAGGGCAGGCCTTGTTGAGGTCCCTGAAGTCGATGCACATCCCATGTCCATTTATGTTTTCACCAGGACGGCATTGGCCACCAAGGGGGAAACTGTAGTTCTTGAATATGGCCCGCTGGAGTAACTTACATACTTCCTCTTTCAAGGTCTGTGTTCTCCGACCCCACACAATATCAGCCTCTGTTCAACAGGCTTGGCCCCTGGCAGGACGTTCAGGTGATGTTTGGCTTATATCGGGGTGAATCCGGTCATATACTTTGGGGAAAACGCGAATAAGTCCGCGTTCCTCTCAGGCAGGCATCCTACTCGCTCCTTTGTGGCTTGCTCCCCCAAGGGTGTCTCAATTTGGTAGTCCTCCCTAGTTGACGGGGGACACAGTTCCACGTTGACTAGCTCTTCATCTGGTTCGGGCAGCAAGCTCGTGGGTCCCCCTCCTTCGACTTGATCCTCTTGTCACGATCATTCCCCTCTCTAGTAGCCTCCTTTTCCTTGGCCACGCCTTGACTTCATTGGCGTAACATCGGCGGGAGCTCTTATGTCTCCCAAGATTTCTCCGACGTGCTCCCCCACGGGGAACTTGATTTTGAGTGATAAGTAGAGGGGGATGCCCTGAATTCATTGATAGCGGGGCGTCCCAGAATGACATATAGGAGGAGGTGATGTCGACCCCGAGAAAGTTGATCATTTTCACGACCCGGATTGGCTCTCTTCCCATTCCGACAGGCAACGTTATTTCTCCCATGTGTATCCCAGGTCCCCCGAATCCGTATAAGGCGGTGGAAACTGGTCGGAGCTTCGTTCTCAGGTCCATTTCCTTGAAGCAGTCTAGGAACAAATGTCGGCTGAGCTCCCCCGTCTATGAAGACTCGGGACACATCATACCGGCGATGTCTGTTGTGATGACTAGGGCATCGTTTTGTGCGGCCTAGTGACATGCGCCTCTTCTTCTGGTCCGAACTGTACGTTCGCGACAGCCTCCGTATGCCTATTAACCCCTGGTCGGAGCTACCCCGTCGTCCTAGCGTAGGACTTCCTAGCCGGTTGAAATCTCCATCACTGGGACCTCCAATGATGATCAGGTCCCTCCCTTTCCTTTTCGTTTTTTGCGGGCTGGGCTCAGGTCCCTGCCGGACGAATTCGTCAAGTGTCTCGCTTGTATAAATCTCTCTATCCATCCTTCAAATGATAGCAATGTTAGTGTGGTGCCCGTACTATTATGGAAACGACAATATAAGTTAGAGTATGGTCTAGAAGGTCCTGAAGATCCTGCGAGAGGCTTCCTCCAGGCCGGATGTCGTCCTACTACAGCTAGACCTTTCTGGGTTGGCACGTAGCGGCGTAACCTTCGTAGGGCTCTGGGAGGAGATCCCCAAGGTTCTTTGGGGGGTAGTCGCAAAGGTGGTCTCCCATGGCCTGGCTCCTTGCGACACCTTCCTTCTTTGGCGTGGTTATTTGCTTCTCTTCATGTGCTTGGCCATCTTGCTTTCCTCTAAGTTGATGTACTTGTCTGCCCTTAGTAGTAGGTCCCGAAAGTTGGAGGTGGTCTCTTGGAGAGGGGCAAAGCGAAGAAGTCTCCGTCCGGAGTCCATTTATCAGGACACTGACTTTAACGGAGGGCGTAGCAGTTGGTACTTCGAGGGCGGCGATATTTAATCTACTTATGTACGCTCGGAGACTCGTTTTCCCGCTGCCGTACTTGAAAGAGCGACATGTCGGACTTGGGCTGTTTTCTAGCACTGGCGAAACTGGGTGATGAATATCAACTGAAATTCCTCAAAAGACTTGATAGATCCTGGCGCTAGCTGGCTGAACCATTGTTGGCCGTGTAATACCCGTAAAATTTAATACGGGATTTTGGATATAATTAACAATGTAATTCTATAATTAGCAATTTCGATAATGAGAATATGTTTGAAATAAAAGTATAAATTGTAATAACTTCCAATTAATTTCAAATTCTAGCCAAGAATTTAATGAAAATAATAATATTAGAGTAAGCCTTGGGCTATATTTAATTTATTTAACCCTTGAATGAGACCCAACACCACTAAAGCATGATAAATCGATAGGCTTTCTTAAGCTCAAAGTAAATCTCGTCACCTCCTAGTCTTATCAATATTACCTCGAGAATTTCATATATATCCATTAGTAACACAAATAACAAAGGATAAGGAGGGAGATATACCTGATTAAACGAAGAAACTGAGAACAACAAATAGGAAATTCAATCCTAGGGCAATGTGTAACGAGTTGACATCAAATTTTGAGGTAAGAACGAAGCTTCATCATTAATGTAATTATTATTTTCTTATGTTTACCATACGATCAGATGTGTTAATATTTTAAGTAATTAGGTACGTTTCTTTAAAGGAATTGTGAACATATTAGTTGTAGTTTAGAGCTGGATTTCAAGTTTCAAACCACGTTAATTTATGTTTAGCTACGATGTGCAAATTTGATGAATCTCGGGCAGAAGTTTCATGAGGTTTAGAAAACCTAAAGCATGAAATCGTTTAGGCTTGCAAGAATTATGTGGAATTAATAATTTGGGGTGTAAGAAGGACGACAAAGGCCTAGCTTGGGAACATCGATTTATACTAAGTACGTAGGTTAAACTATATTCGGATAGGATATATGTTATGTCTTGAAAGATTGATGAAATAAGAACTAGAATTATGAATAAGAAGGCTGCTGAAGTAGTTCGTAGTTTCAATCGACAATATTAGAGCATAGTTAATGGTGGCCAATGATAGGATGAATGTCGATAGGTGTTCATGAAATCCGACAAAAGATGTGTTTTCTTTTATGTTTTGAATATGGATGTCGATATATGATATATGTTAATTTAAGATAGAAGTCGAGACATATATATATGTAAGAAGAATATCGATATTGTAATGTTCGACAGTTATTTCCCAACAAAAGGATCTCGAGATTTGCCTATATAAATATCGATATCATAATAATGTCGACATGCTAACTCGACATTTGTAGGGAGCTCGACATTATTTAATTGTAAAACCTCGACATTTTTGAGTAAGAAACACTTCGACATTTGTTAGATATCGAGATGCATGTAAATGTCGACATAATAGGAAAATATCGGGATGTATCATAAAAGTCGATAAGTATAATAACTAAGATTTCGACATTTATACTTGTTCTCTTAGGACTCGACATTTATACGTTTTTAGGGTCTCGACATTTTTATCTGTTGTTCGAATATCTCGACATTTTACAAAGGTGGTTTCGACATTTTTCAAGAAGTAATGGTTTCGACAATTGTTGTATAAAGAACTCGACATTTGTATTCGACATTTATAGGAATGGATTTCGACATGTTTCAAGAAAATAGTGGTCTCGATATTTTCTAATTGCTGTTTCGACATTTTATTAATACGGTTTTCGACATTTAGAAAGTCTCGACTTTTACATTCGATATTTGCAGGAATAGATTTCGACATTTCTATTAAGGCTAGTCTCGACATTTGTAAATTTTGACACATAATCTCGAGATCTAATCTTTCAGTATATAAAAGGTCTCGACATTATTAGATTATTTCGACATTTTGTTTTAAATTAATAAATTTTCGGTATTTTAGGGTTTTGATAATTTTAGCATTTCGAAATTTATATTGACATAGTAATATATTAATATGAAAATATTTATAATTCAGAGGATCGATATATGGAATTACGCCAGACCTTCTATTGGCGGGTAGCGGGGAGGACAGGTAGGTGGATCATCCATCTACAATGCGTAAAACATATGTGAATTATGTGATTTTATGTGATTAAGTGATTTATGTGAAATACGTGTTTATGTGTTTTTACGTATATTTCATACGGATCATGGTTTTATATGTATTATGCTTATATGCATAGCGTGTGCATATCACATCAGGTTGAGAGATGGTTTCCACCGTAGCGATACGGTGATGATTTGATATACGAACGATTGGGGTAGATTGAGATGATTTTGAATTGTTTGAGGTTGGCTCGCAGGCCACTTAGCGGAGACAGACCGTGATCGATCTGTCTACTCGGATGTGGTCGATTCGATGTGCATACCGCTGATATGGATACGGGTATATTGATATATTACCCATGGTACTGATACGGGTCTGACCGCCCATGACTATGGGTTATTACCCATGATATTGGGCACGGGGTTATCACCCATGATATTGGATACGGGTGGAATCACGTGACCACCCATGATATTATTGCGCGCGTGGATGCCGAGCCTAACCTAGGGCCCTTGTTGTATGAGATGAGATAGGATGTGGGAAAAGAAAGAGCGTGCATATCATGTTGTGGGATATGGGGATTGGGATTGAGTGCACACTTGCATACATGCATTTTATTCACCTACTGGGCAAATGCTCAGTGTTTACGTGTTGTAGGTACTGTCTGACGCCTGCTAGCGTCAAGGCTGAGGCGGCTGGTGGCGGTGCTCCACAGACTTTGAGGGCAGGGCGGTACATGGATGCGACTGTGGAGCGGCGTTAGGGTTTTTGCTATTTTATTATTATGGGGCTACGGCCTTTGTATAGACTAACTATGTAGACGACATTTTGTCGTAATGTATATTATTCTAGGAAAAAGTTTAAATAGACGGGCCTTCCGCGGCTTACGTGCGGAAAATCCGCCACTAATCGTAATTAGAAAAGTAGGGTCGCACAGGCCGCCCTCACCAAGGTGGTTAGGAACACCCTATATTTGACTCCGTCTGAGAAATCAGGAAGCAGGATGGTGTTTTGAAAGCGCAGGACGTGCTCTACAGGGTCCGTCGTCCATCATACTCGTACGGTAGCTGCTTAAAATTGGACGAAACTTCCCCCACCAGTAGCTCCTTCGCAAAGGGCGTTCCCGCTAAAAGTCCTTCACCTATCCTTGGTGGCATGGTTCTGCTTCTGACACCGTCTACCACTTGTTTGAGATCCGCCAGTTGGTCCCGCAGCTCTTTCTCTTTTTGGCCCAAGCTTCCTCCCTTCCTTCTGGGCGCAGCGTGACCTTTTTCCTCCTTTTGGAGCTCCCTACTTCTTTAGCACGGTCCGGGGCTTTGCTGACAGACTCAACGGAGATCAGCGTAGGGGTCCCTACGTCTTTTCTGACGGGGTCTGCCTTATTTTGCTCATCTTCCTTCTGTCGGACTTGCTCCCCGGCTCCCCCATGCCCATAAGGTGCCTGGGAGGCTCCGCTTCTCCCCTTGACTCATTCTCAGATTCAGACAGTCGCCTGCTATGTTCTGGAGGCGTCGCCTGGGGTTGAGCATGTGTCTCATTTTCCCCAGTTACTTCCGTGAATCGACCGTCCACTTGCTCGGCCTCGACACGTGGCGGAGCCTTTTTCCATTGCTCCTTTTCATCCGTCTCTCGGCTAGGGTGCTGGTGACAGTGTTACGTACCTGGAGGTCCAGTTGTGCGGCGGTCAAGGTGATTGGTGTCTCTGGAGCTATCACTCCAGGAGTAGGTGCCGGGGTGGCGGCTTGTCCCACTGGGTTACCTCCCGCGACCTCTTCAAATTGTGGGTTCAGGTTTTTCGCTATGGTAGAATCTTCTTCCATCAGCGCCTTTATGCTCCTTGCTTCGTCCCTATAACACAGAACAAAAACACACAAGAAGTTTTCAACGCAACCTCGTACCTTGCCTACGAAATTTCTCACGCCTTCAACTCCGACTTTCCCACAGACGGCGCCATTTGATATTGCGCTCTCCCAAACAACGAATTTTTATAAGTGGGGTTCAAGAATGTTAACTTAGCGGTAGATAAAGCACTGTTTTAGCGCGGGGAAATGATGGGGACGTAAACAGAAATGACACGAGGATCTATGTGGTTCGAATCCTACCGGATTCTACGTCCATTCCACTATGTTGTAACGATGTACACACTCAGATAATCCTCACTTCCACTCCTTAAGTCTAGAAAGTACGTTGATGATACCTAAAGAACAAATACTGTATGAATACTTCAGTAAAAAGGTGAGAGGGTTGGAAAATATGGCTAAGTCCTCATTTTATAGCAACTCCCCGCCGCCTGTTTGATGTTAGGTTCCAGGATTTCCGGGGGACGTACTACCTAGAGGCTGCAGGAAAAGTGACGGACTGCTTGATGGAATGACCCTGCGACGGCTACAGTGAAGTGTTCAGTGATATCCTCCTATAATGAGATGACACGCGTCCCTATGATCTTTTTTCCTTCCCTTCTGTTGTCTCTTCGTCTTGATACACAAGGGTTCTTTCTCCTTTGCCCGGTCCATGCTTGTGTCCGTCAGGTCCCTGCTGATCCTTCTTCCTGGGCTTGTGCTTTAATATGGGCCTTTCTTCTTCATGGGCTTTGTTGGGCGTTTCTTTGTTTTTATTTTTCTCGGCCCAGCTTAGTTGAGTCCACATCAGCTATATTTTGGCTCATTTGCCAATCTTATATACGTAGGGAAAGAACAATTATAAAGCATAATAACATTATACAATAATGATGACCATATTAAAGATGATTTTGGGTTTATATATTCGTCCAAGGGCGCATCGAATCCGTAGCTTGTGGTGATGAAAAAAACCAAAAGTTCGCCCAAAGTTGGTTCCACCATGGTACTAAAAAATATACATTGTACATACATACAGGACATTTGTGATTACTTTCACTTTATCATTTGATGGGTTTTTATTGGAAACCCCAAGAAACGATAGCTCAACTAAAGGTTATATTTGATCCCTCATCTTTCCTTTTACGTAGATCAGTTTCTCTCATCCTTGGAATTTTATACCTTTTTAATATAATAATAACGTGGATTTTGCTAGTATTTCGGAGAATCCTATGAGGAAAAAGATCGGGCCGATTAATTCCAATCAATCATTTAGGCATATATATGGATTATCTCCTATATAGGCGTATGCAGTATCAAATATAGATGCTACTACTAACTCACCATGTAAGGGTAATTCTATTGGCACTCCCCTTAATTCTATGTACACCCCCTAATTAACATGTGAATAGATTATTACATACTTACCAATTAAAAATTTACCATTAAATATTCTTACCAATTCTAAAATATTAGATAATTAACAATAAATAAAACAATAGATACTCCCAAATATACATCTAAGGAAACCAAAGAGACTATAATTTCCACTTTAACTCTATTTCCCAACCTCTCACTCATGTTGCACATAAGGCATATACAATCATATCTCTAATCATCATGAAAACTCACGTACATAAGTATCATGCCACAATGGGTTTACTTCAGAGACAAATGTGCAGCAACATGGATTGCTCCTTACGTTAGTCATATTAATAATCATATCTCTAATCATCATGAAACCTAATAAAGGTTTAGTTAAACATGAAAAAAAACTCATGATTTCCTTTTAGTAGTAAATATGGAGGGTGTATTTAGAAATTAGGGGGTGTGAATAGAGTTACCCAAAAATAATTATTGTTGAATTCATGTAAGTAGGCAACAAAAATCAAGTGTTCCACCGGTCTACGACGAACAAAAATGGGGGTGTAAATAGTAGAGGGGGTGTGAATAGTAGGACCCACCATGTAATAGTAGAAGAAGGTACCGTTATTTTGGACAAATCTGACCACGGCGAAGGCCAAGTCTTCCACCGGTCTACGACCAACGGGGCCACCGTATTTTGTGTATCTACCAATTTAATTACCAACAATTAAAAATTTGAGGTGTAAAGAAGTTGAGCTGTAGTAATTGTTTGATTGAAGTAGCAATTTAATTTACCAGCCAGACCACACTTCTGTCCACATTTTGGGCTTATAGGGCTTATAGCATTTTGGAATTTCTCACAATCATTGCACGTATCAGTCTGTAGAAAATAAAATAAACCTTTATAAAAGTGTTGGAATAAATTATCTATAAGACCACTATATACAGTTGGAATTTGCGATATGTGGTGATGAAAAGTCACACACATGCAATATTTTGCAACATTTGAATAAAAAGTCACAAGTCACACAATATTTTTCAACATTTCAAAGAAGTCACTAATCTTCTAATGATTTCGATGATCCATCCAATTCAAGGGTGTGCAATTTAGAAAATAGAATGGTGGTTACAAATTATCACTTCTCTTCATGAACACCATGAGAATACTATATAAATTCGTCACATTCCAAAATAAAAATTAGAAAATATTACTCGAAGAATATTACGTTATTTCATTTATGTCTTTGTTTATCGTTATTTAATGTGTTCTTTGACTACAACGTACATCAATATCCCACATACATGATGTAGATATATAATAGTCCATTGGGTTTTTAATAGAAGCCGCTTAATGGTATTGCACATAGATGAAGAAATAAAGTAAAATTCTCATTATATCCTTGATTAATGATTTTTCTTATTAATGTAATTAATACAAGGGAAAAAATTTTGAAATATGAAAGATTTTCTTATGGAAACAACAAAAGGACTTCTACTTAATAGCCAAAATCAAAGTTGTAAATGACTTATTTAAAATTTAGACTTTTTAAACTTTAGATGGAGTAATATTGATATTTCAAGTCGTAGGGAAGAGAAATTGATGCGTTGACCCTCCTAGTACATATTTGGCAAGACGAACTGAAAGTAGTTTTAAGTTTATTTAATAAATCAAAAATCGAAAGTAATTAATATATATTTTTCCCTTTACTCTTTTATTTAAGTGTGAGAGCCTGTCATAATTTAGTCGGTCAATTTAGATTAATTCAAAAATATAATATTAAAATTAAATTACACCCACTACTTTATTTTTAGTTGTTTATCATATTACAATTAAAATAATATATTTATTATTATTTAGCACATGCATTAGAGTGTGAAAAAAGTACTAGTATTATATAAAGAGCCTACAACAATTGTCAATGGTCCGTCAATTTGTTATGCTTAATTACAATTTTACCATTTATATTTAGTTTGTTACTATTTACCCTAAAATAATATTTTATTTTTAATAGCTCAATACCCAACAAATGTAGGTAAAGAAAATAAACAAATTATATAAATACTTACAATTGGATCAGGGACAGTTTGTTGTTTGCACATGATCCATGGAACACCAGTGTTTGGAGAAACAGCCAAATTCGCTGCCCACTCTGAGTAAGCTTTAGCAGCTGCACCAGTCTCCCACTCCATTGGTCCATATTCATTTTCTATCTGAAAATATTTCCCATTATTACTATTAATTAATTCCACATAAATAGTAATTTATTTTATATGCTCATCTCAACCTGTGACATAATTAGTGGCCCTCCTTGTGGCTCGTACAAGTTTTCCGACTTCATCATGTGGACTATTTTCGTCACAAATCCTTGCATTGCCACCTTCGTCACGTCACACAAAAAACAACACAACAAATATTAATATTTTTGACCGAATTTTTTATTCTGAAATGTTACTGTTTGCGAGAAGAACAGTTTGAATGTGTTTCGATTTTGCAAAATTGAATATCATTTGCTTCAAAACATGTTTAGTAGTCTGTTCGTAAGGGTTCAGTAGCTAATTTCGAGCATATACCTGCAATTCCATCGATCAATTTTCAGTAATGCTTGAATTCTGTGTTAAATTTGTATTCTGTGAACTGTTGCGTAATTTCAATATTTCTCGCTAAGTTCTTCGATCGAAATAAATTCTCGATCGAAAAACAACGTGCGAAACTCAATTAGGATACGAATTAGAAACAGAAGTCGCTACTGGTAAGGACGATTTGAGTATAAATTTTTTACGAGCGCTATTTCAGCGAGAGAGTTTTTTCGAGAGATCTTTAATAGACTTGCGTGCGAAATTTTTTTAATCGAAAAACTTTCTCGGTCAGACACTCAAGTTTGACCAAGCGAAAAATCTTTTAGGATCGCAACTTTTTCGGTCAAACAATTTATTTTGACTTCGCGAGAAACATTCTAACTGTACTGTTTCTTAACGATCGAAATAAATTCACACACTAAAAACGTTTCCCGACGAAAGACTTCCAATTTTTATCGCTCGACGAATTTTCGCCTACAGTAACAGACACGTGAAAACAGTATCATTACGTTAAAATCAACGAATTATTTTTGATCAAACAGTAACGATTGAATCAAAAATAATTCTCGATCATTTTTGTTTAACATCAAACGTTACTAACTAATTTGCTACTTGTGAAGCTTATTACATCAAAATCCATTCGTCAATACTAACGAAGATCCTTCATCATCAACTCTACCACAAAGAAAGAAAAGATGGATGCATACTCACCAGGAAATGATAATCGTCCGCCAATCTTGCAACGCGGCGAATATACAGTCTGGAGAAGCCGCTTCCTAAATTTCATAGCCTTGAAAGATCAAGCGGAAAACCTGCTAAAGTCACTCAAAGAGGGGCCCGCACAATTCTGGGTCAGTGTAGCCGGTGATGACACGGTTACTCCTCAAATTCTCGCTACTAGACGACTGAAGGAGCCTAGGAAATATTCCATCGAGGAAAGGGCCCGCGCTAAGGTAGATCTGATAGCCATGAACACACTCATGCAGGGCATCCTCATGACATCTATAGAAATATAGTCAGCCTCCCAACGGCTAAGGGGATGTGGGATGAACTGCATAGAATGATGCAAAGGACGGAAGTGGGCATCAAGGCCAAAAAGACAAACATTCTCACTGCTCATGACTCCTTCAAAGCAAAGTCGGAGGAGAGCCTATATGACATATATCAAAGGTTCCTCACCCTTCTTAATGAGATGAGAAAGATAGAAATTTCTAAGACAAACATGGAAACCAACATCAGATTTCTATCCTCCCTGCCCTCAGACTGTAAAAAGATATCCACTCAACTCAGGCGGAGGAGTTCGATATCCATGCAGTCTTTGACAATCTTGCCCAACATGAGGAAGATATCTGCGAGATTCAGAAGGAGCAAAAGGGCAAGCAGATTGAAGACACTGTTGCCCTTGTCTCAGAGAAGCGTGGAACAACGCCTTGGAAAGAGAAGATCATTAGACCTCCCTCCCCATCAGAGTCAGAAGAAGATTCAGAGTCAGACGCCGAGCCAAGCATAAAAGCACTGGGGAAGCAGTTGGCTTTAATCGAAAAATTGATGAGCAAGACGTACTTCAAAAAGAAGTCCTCATCTTCGGCCAACCGACTTCGGACATCGAGCTCTAAGAATAAAGAACGTGCACTAGAGAGCTCCAAAATCAAGAACACCAAAGAGTCCAACAAGTGCTTCAACTGTGGCAAGCCTGGTCATGTTGCCAGAGAATGCACTCTTCCCAAGAAGAGAGGTGCTAGTTACTACTCCAGAATGCTTCAACTCTCAAAATAGAAGGAAGCTGGAATAGCCCTCATGGCAGAGCAGGACCACTGGCTCGAAGACACGTCAAATTCTGAAGAGGAGAATTTAGCCCTCATGGCCCGCCTGGACAACACCTTGGATGCCATAACCTCAAGTCAGACGGACGATGATGACGCATCCACCTCATAACAAGAGGTAGTCTCTCCTTCCACATTATTGATCATGTTAGAATCGTATAACATAAAATACGCTAACGTGAAACGTTAGCAGAAAAGTATAAAGGAAGTAGAGGACAAACTTTCTAGGTCTCAGGTAAAGATTATTAGGCTCGAATCTTAACTTAGAAGCTCTAGCACAAAGCTAGAAGAACTTACGAAGAGCCTACATTCTAGGGAGACTAGTCAACCTCAAATGGGGCAGCATAATGAAAAAATTAAGGAATTAGAAGATAGGCTAGCAAACAACTACAATTGCTTGGTTAGGAATCTTAATGAGAAAGCCACCCTCAATTGTAGGTTAACCGAAGCTACCACTAAGATCACTAACTTAGAAGCTCAATTAGAAATATTGAATGCAAAAATTAGTGAAGTTAGTAAAGAACTTGATGCCTGTCAAACCGCTAAACTGACGGTAGAAAATAATTATGCTCTCTTAGGCGAGGAATGTAAGAAGTTATATGCAAAAATTAAGAAATTAGATGATCTTCTTACGCAAAGGGGCCATTCTGAACAGACTATATTTCTAAATCAGCCCAAGGATTTAGATTTCTATAATCCTTTAGAAGGTATAGGTTTACTAATCCATGCATGCTCAAGAAGAAAGAAATGTATGACATAAAGCACATGGGATTAGGGATAACCAGTCTCAGGGCATTTAGTGAAGCAAAAAACAAGATGATCTAGAAATCTCCAAGAGAAAAACCACAAAAAGGGCTCAAATCCCCTTCGACTACACAGAGCTAAATGACAGAGATAAAAATATAAAATCGTCTGACTCCTGCCTGTGACTTAGTTCAACTCCTGACCCTCAAACATTCTACGAGGAAGCCAAAGACGTTCATCATAGAAATTCTCTCTACAAACCTCCCATCATAAAACATATAGAGGAATCTCAGGCGAAATTAGACAAAGAACGAGAGAACTTCGAAGCTGAAAAAAAAAGTTTTTACAAGAGATGGAAAATCTCAAAGCTTCCTCTTCTTCCCAAGATACCTCTCAAGCTCTTGTGAAAAGCATGAAAATAGAAAAAGCGCCTTCAAAAGATAACAAATGTATTGTTAATTCTGTTAAGAAGTGCTAAGTCAAAATCTATCTCACCCGCCTCTACAGGGAGCATAGGGGCAGCACAAAAAACGAAGGCGAGAGTGTCTAGTGCTAAGATAAAGAAGGAGCCAGTATATTTGGATGTTTCTAAGAATGTTACTCCTTCAGTTCACATAAAAGACACTCGTAGAAATAAAAGGGTCATTTCTACTTTTCAAATAATTGCTTCTACTTGTTCACTTTAGCCTATCACCTTTAGAAGCAACAACTACGAAATAGGCTCTACTTCACAAATTAAGGATATTCCTTCTAAGACAAATGCATCTAGGATAAACCGTAGGAAACAAGATCTCGCCACAAAGAAGGCATATGGCGCTGTTCATTCTTGCTCTCACCTAAGTATCCCTTAAAATTGAATCCCCCAAACACCTTCGGAGATTATCAAGAGAAAAAAATCTTTTCCTCGGCCAAGCCTACAAAAGCATTTGTACGAGCTGAAATTAGCCTTCCTGCAAGGTTCAACCCAAATGGGTTCCTAAATCTCCACCTAGGAAGACAACCGCCAAAAAGGCCAAGTCAACCAAAGGCTAAACCCAAAACCACTTCTTTGAAAGTGACTTGGGTTATTAAAACTCCCTCAAATAATAATTTAGGAACCATATCTGAACCAAATCCTACATCTGCTAATCCGAGAGGGACCCATTCTTAAGTGGGTACCTAAAGTTCTCTAAATTGTCTATGAAGATCCATTATGTGTGGTATCTCGATTCTGGTTGCTCCACACACATGACGGGAAATCAAGAGCTGCTGAGCAACTACAAAGACCGATCAAACGGCAAAGTCAGATTCGGGAACAATGACTCAGCCCCTATTCTAGGACTTGGGGATATTATTTTGAAAAATCTAACGATAAAATATGTCTCTTACGTCGAATGCCTCCGCCATAACTTGTTCAGCATAGACCAATTCTGCGACAAAGGATTCCAGGTGGTCTTCCTTGCTGACCGGTGCAGAATATTGGATAGTCAGGATAAAGAACTCCTCCAAGGACTTCGGAAATCAAATCTTTACACGATCAACCTGACGTCCGTGCGGCCTTCAACAGCTGTATACCTCATTTCTCAGACTGTAATTCAGACGAACATCTTATGGCATCAACGTATGTCTCATCTCAATATCAAAGCTCTCCAACGACTATCAACGACAAAGTTGGTTCACGGTCTACCGACTATTATCCTACAAAAAGAGCATCGTTGTTCGGCATCTCAACTAGGAAAAATGAAGCGAGCATCTCATCATGTAAAACTAGTTGCCTTCACTTCACGTCCTTTGGAATTGTTACATATGGATATCTGTGGACCTGTGCAGATACAGAGCATTAGTGGGCGGAAGTACGCTCTAGTTATCGTTGATGATTACTCCCGCTACACATGGACGAAGTTCCTCCAAACTAAAGATGAGACAGGAGGCTTGATAGTCAATTTCGTGAACACTACTCAGAATTTGCTGCAACAAACCATCCAAGTCATCCGAACGGACAACGACACTGAGTTCAAGAACAAGTATCCTAGTGAATTTTATCAGAAACTTGGCATTAGCCAGCAATTCTCAGCCGCAAAGATTCCTCAACAGAACGGAGTTGTTGAAAGGAAGAACAGGACTCTAGTGGAGGCCGCCCATACAATGCTGATCCATTCCGGCCTCCCTCACTTCCTTTGGGCTGAAGCAGTAAATACCGCCTGTTTCACTCAAAATAGGACAGCGGTTCACAAGCGCTTCGATAAGACTCCGTACGAAATAATAAACTAACGGGTACCCAATATCTCATTCTTCCAAGTCTTCGTGTGCAAGTGCTTTGTGGCGAACGACAGAGAGGAACGCGCTAAGTTCGAACCTAAAGCATTCGAAGCCGCATTCATTGGGTATTCATCAACATCAAAGGCGTACCGAGTTTACATCAAGTCCAACCGATCAATCAAAGAAAGCTATAACGTCACTTTCCACGAAGTGGCAGAGATGGCTCCTGCACACCTCAGTTCAGGACCCGTGACAAAGCCGATGGCTTCTGAATACGACGGTTCAGAACTCGTATACACTGGTGTGTTGGCACAAAACCAACAGAAGATGGCAACAACTAAGGAATCAACGTCTGAAGAAGCTCTGAGACTTGTGTTGGAAGATCTGGAATCTCTCTTTGAGCCTGTATATCGGCCAGAAACCGTTAATGCTACACCTTTAGTGGACTCCCCACTCGACGAGGCCGACATACCAAGCTCTTCAAATGTCCCTACATCACCCGATTCAGACTTACCACAAATCACAAAAGAGCCTACAACAGTCAATGAGAGAAAATGGACTCGAGCACATCCAGCCGATCAGATTATTGGTGATCCTTTGAGTGGAGTACGGACACGTCATCAACACAGTCTCTTCAGCTGCTTCTTAAGCCAAAATGAGCCAACCAAGGTAGCCGACGCACTTAAGGATTCGGATTGGGTTATTGCCATGCAAGATGAAATTAATCAATTCGAACGCCTTCAAGTGTGGACCTAGTACCGCGTCGGTGGGAAAACAATCATCGGAACTAAATGGGTATTTAAGAACAAAAGAATGAAGATGGAGAAGCGATCAGGAATAAAGCGAGACTGGTTGCGAAGGGCTATAACCAACAGGAAGGAATCGACTACGACGAGACATATGCTCCTGTTGCCCGAATCGAAGCCATTTGTCTCTTCCTGGCTTATGCGGCTCATAAAGACTTCAAAGTCTACCAAATGGATGTTAAGACCGCCTTTCTCAATGGCGTGTTAAAAGAAGAAGTCTATGTCGCTCAACCAGAAGGCTTTGTTGATCAAGCACACCCCGATCACGTCTATCGATTGGATAAAGCTCTTTACGGACTAAAACAAGCCCCACGTGCTTGGTATGATGTCCTGAGCGAATTCCTCGTGAAGTCTGGATTCATTCGAGGAACGATAGATACGACTCTTCATAAAAATGCAAGACAATGATCTGATGGTCATCCAAGTATACGTCGATAACATTATCTTCGGATCAACAAATCCACGGCTTTGCAAGAAATTTGGAGATCAAGTGAAGAGAAAATTTGAAATAAGTCACATGGGGGAAATGCAATTCTTCTTATGGCTTCAAGTCAGACAACTCGATGATGGGATTTTCATCAGTCAGACCAAATACATCAAGGTTATTCTGAAAAAGTTCCATCAAGATCAGAGTAAGCCCCTCAGCACTCCTATGTCACCAAGCTGCAAGTTGGATACCGATCCCAATGGAAAAACGGTCGACATCACCCTCTATCGCATCATCATTGGGTCTCTTATATATCTCACACAAGCCGGCCGGACATCATGTTTGCCACTTGTTTATGCGCTCATTTTCAAGCCAACCCTAAGGAATCTCACATGCTTGCGGTGAAGCGAATCTTGCGCTACCTTAAGGGCACATCTACCTTAGGATTGTGGTATCCTAAAGGTACAAATTTCAAACTAATTGGCTACACTGACGCTGATTATGCAGGTTGCTATGGACAGCAAAAGCACATCCGGTGGCGCTCAATTTCTAGGTAAAAAGCTGGTTTGCTGGTCATCCAGAAAGCAGAACTGCGTCTCAACATCGACGGCTGAAGCAGAATATATCGCGGCCGCCAGCTTTTGCTCGCAGATGCTATGGATGCGGACTCAGTTCGCGATTATGGGTACAATCTAAATAATATACCCATTTATAGCGATAGCCAAAGTGCTATTACGATTACGTGCAATCCTGTTCACCATTCACATACAAAACACATAGACATACGATATCACTTTATCAAATATCACGTAGACAAAGGCACCATTAACATGTATTTTGTAAAAAAGGAATATCAACTAGCTGACATTTTCACCAAGGCATTGGATGAAAAACGATTCCAATTCCTTGTCGAAAAATTGGCATGTTGAACCTCCCATAATTAGTGCACTACTATGTGCTTTCACATGCTCCATGCTATGTGTTTTCTATACTAAAAACTGCTATATCTTGCGTGAAATATTTCAAATTTAAAATGAAAATATAATAATACTAAAATAATTCAAAAATACAAAACTATTATACATATAAGTATAATATTAGGGGCATGACGATATCTTTAGGATGATCGATCTACGTCATGAATAGATTTCACTGACATAAGACTGATTCATTGCTTAAATTAGTCAGTCTAAGTCGCACTCTTGTCTAAAGGTCATTAGTTTGTTCCACTAGACACAAAGCCACTTTACATAAGTGAGGATTCTGGCCTTTTATTTTTCCTTTCTATGGATTTATTCTTGAGAGAGTCACACATCAATTGCTTGTCTTAACTAGTGATTCCTGGCTTCATACTCGCCTTGCGCTGATTCAGTAGGAAAATGTTTAGAGCACTTAGGAAATTCCTCACTTGGCCTTACACATAGACGATATCATCCTTGAAATTATTCCTATAGTCATCCCTTTTGAGCCTTCTCCGATATCCTTTTCTTCATTTGTATCCCGATCGAGCCTTCAACCATAATTCATAAATTTCGGTGGATTGCATAAACGAGAAAATGAGGGGGAGAAACGTCCAACAAATAATCCAAAAGAACTTGCCTTCCTAATTATTGAAATATTCTAGAAATCTTAAGAAGAGGGCATGGATCTTGCTGTGAACTTCTCCTTCGATAATCTCGTACACTCGTCAGAACGGCTGGAAGAGGAGCACCACGAAGTCAACTTCTCCAACGATAATCTGGTCTTCTATCGAGACAACGAGAAGAGGAGCACGGCCTTGCGAACTTCTTCAAATCGATAATCTCTGAAACCTCACTAGGGATTAAGAGAAAAGGAGCGCGGTGTCGGCCCAAGACAAACGAGAAGAACTTCGCCTTAGATAATCTCTCAGCCTCGTAGAGAAGTGGAGATGATATTTAGTGATTGTGTCAATAGTTTATGTCTTGGGATTAATATTGTAATTATCTTTTTAGCTTGGGCTTTGGACTAGAATGTATTTAGTTAATCTTTAGTGTTTGGGCCTTAATATACCTAGGGTTAATGTGGTATATAAGGTTTTACCAACACCATTTGAAAGGTAATCAAAGATCAAAAGGCTAACCCTAGTTTTCACACACTACACACACTTGAAGGTGAGAAATTCTCCCTTTTTCATTCCATCAAAGCCTCTTTGATTCCTTGTTTGGTGCATTCGGGACCAACAAGTGGTATCAGAGCAAACGTGGATCGATCTGCATTGATTTGAATCCAGTTTCGTTCGATTCCGAGAAAGATCAAAGGTGTTTTGGGTAAAAATCACTTTCGGGCATTTTGAGCTCGTTTTGGGGTATTAATGTTTGCTTTTGTGTTTTCCCCCAGATCGATTCTATGCCTAAAATGTTTTTAAATCACTTTTGGATCAGTTTTAACGAGTTTTGAGCAAGATTGAAGCAAAAACTCTTCAGAAAAGGTCATCTCGGCCATTCTCTGTTTTTGGTTGATTTGACCTGTCTTTTGTTGTTTTTAGCTCACAAATCGGTCGATTATGTGTTTAGGGAAGAATTTCTGAAGTTTAGGATCAAGTTTGAGGGATTTTGGTTGAGATTTGAGCAAGAACGGGACGATTTTCTGGCAAAACGCATGAAAGCAATGGAACAGTGAAAGCTCGTTCTTGACCGCGAAAATTTTTCCTTAATCGTTCAAGTCCGCGAAATTTCCATATCCGCGAAATTTGATCCGAGAATAGATCTAGAACCGCGAAAATTTCACTTTCACTGCATTTTTTCGCAACGGCCTATGTTCAAAATCCGAGAATTTTTAAACCGCGAAAATTTCACTTTCACTGCATTTTTTCGCAACGGCTTATGTTCAAAATTCGAGAATTCTTAAACCGCGAAAATTTCTCTGTTTTCACCTCACTGTCGCTTCATTTTTTCTCAACTACGTACCCTTTAAAATCCGAGAAATTCCATAACCGAGAGAGCTTATTCCGAGAATTTTTCTGAGCCGCGAAATTTTTCAGCGAGAACTTTCGAAATTCTTATATCCGAGAAATTTTCAGTCGAGAAAGTTTCTTTCTTACGAAAATTTTTTTTCTTCCCGAGAAACTTTCTCAAATCACATTACAACCCACGACACTTCTCTTTGAAAACCGAGAAAGTTTGCAAGTTCGCAAAATTTTTTTAAAAAAACCACGACTTTTTAATCCAAGAAATTTTCAACCGAGAAAGTTTATTTCATCCGAGAAAGTTTTTCAAAACCACGATTCTTTCAAATCCGAGAAAAACTTCCTAAAACCACACTTCAACTCTCGATGCGAAATTCTTGCGAAGGTTTTAAAAATTCAAAACTAAGAATCTTTCTCACATGCGAAATTTTAAGATCCGAGAAATTTTCACATGAGAATTTTTCTTCCGAGAATTTCTCTTTAAAACTCACAAACACCGAAATTTCTCAAAACATAATTTCTCGGATAATTCGTCATACAATCACGTCTCTTCAACTTGCGAATTTTTTGTACGTGTTAAATTTTTCTCGTGTAAATTTTTCTCGTGTTAAAATTTTCTCGGGGTAAATTTTTCTCAAACTTATTAAGATTAGATCCTTACACTTTAGTCCTATCACCCTAGACCACTATTAACATAAAATTTTTTTCTCAGTCTCAAATCTCGTTTTTAAATTTCTAGAACTTCTCCTAATTTCAAGATATATTTTCCCTTCATACATTATCGACCATCACACACGCTCACTTAGTTCTAAGAAATTCTTTAAACGATTTTTTCTCAAAACTCTACACGTTAAACTCGTATTTCTCATCTCGTTCGTTACTAACTCTCTTATCTATACAAGATCAAAACCACGGCCAATTCGAATGCACCAACCATGTCTACCACGAATGACATCTCAACAGTGGGCTCCGACACAAGGCCTCCGATGCTGCGACAAGGCGACTACAGCATATGGACAAACCGGTTCCTCACGTTCATCAGGAACAAAGGCGCACCACTCTCTCAATACCTTCTGGACTCCATCTTCAACGGCCCAGCACAGTTATGGACAATCATCCCTGCACAGCCAAACGCAAACCCTCCCATGGATTAACGCCGCACTCCAAGAGGTCCATCAATGTGGATGAAGAGGCTCGCGTACAGGCCGATGAGACTGCCAAAGGATATCTCTTCCAGGCTATGAAACGAGGTCTACGCTCACATTGAGTGCTGCACAACTGCTAAGGAAATATGGGATGAGCTCGTGGCAATCATGGCAGGCACAATTGAGAGTGCTCAAGGGAGGAAATCAGCATGTCTCTCGCAGTATGAACACTTCCAGGCCTATGAAGGAGAGGAACTGCGTGACATATACCTCCGATACTTGAAGGTCATCAATGAACTCAAGAAAGCCAGGATCTCGAGAGACAAATTCGATATCAACAACCGCTTCCTTGGTAGCCTCAAACCACATTGGGGCAATGCAATCGTGATGATGATTCAGAGTAAGGACCTCTCTAACACCTCCATCCATGCTCTCTACGACAGTCTGTCAGCCTATGCTCCTTACGTGCAACCCCAGTCCACCAACCCTCGAGTCGACCCACTAGCTCTCCTCTCGAACAAGACCACCGAACGATCTTCCACCTCTAAGACCAAACAGAACAAAGGGAAGCTACCAGCTGCTATATCTGACTCCACTTCAGGATCCGAAGCTGATACAGAATCTGATGAAGATGTTCGTGATCTACGCAAACAACTGGCAATGCTCACAAAGATGGTCTCAAAGAAGATCGGGAAAAAATCCTCATCCTCCTCCAGTCGCCAAAGAAGCTTTAACGGCACCAAAAGACCACTCCCACGGAGGAAGCCAAGCCGACAAAGAAAGAGGAGGAATCAGCACCTCAGAAGTCTGTGAAGTGCTTTCGGTGTGGAAAGTCAGGCCACTTTGCCAAAGAATGCCATGCCCCACGCGTGAAGGACGCTGGCTACTATGAACGTAAGGCCAGAATGACCCGCAAAATGGAAAGTGGGAAAGCTCTACTCACCGAAGAAGCTGAATGGGTGAACGACACTTCAGAAGACGAGGAGCCTAAGGATGAAGATTGCTGCATGGCAAGGCTGGTCGAACAGGACGAGGACGAGGAGATGGGTGACATCGGTGAGAACACAGCTAAGACTCCCACCAACACCGAGTCTGAGGTACGAATCTCACAACTCGATGATGTGTTTAATCACCGACACACCATTAAGAAACCCACCGTAGACGCTAGGGATTATGATGAACTTAAGCTAAAATTTGAAAACAACTATGCCTTACTTAGTTTAAAAGTAGAAGAGCTCGCTTGTGCAAACGAACGTCTAATGGCCTCTGAAGCGTTAGTCAAACGTCTGCAAAGCAAGAACAAACAAAGTGAGACTAAGGTTAAGGAAACTACACTAGCCATCAGTTCATGTGAAACTTCGCCTCCTGACGGCCTCCCAATATGAACTGCTTACGAAGGAAAGAGTTAGGCTATACCGCAAGGTGAAAGAACTTGAAGAGCAACTTCACCTTAGGAAAAAAGCCGCACACATCTTATGCCTATTGAACCAACCAGTTGAAACAGAATTCTACGATGCCCGGATGGAAATCGGCCTGGCCAGCAACTGCGATCCAACGCCGCTAATTGTTAAAAGGTATAACATGTACAGTACTTCATTCCTACAAACGAGGAAGGGCACTCCATCACAGCTCATGCCGTTTGTAAGATCCTCCTCCGTTGTCTTTCGGAAGAAAAGAGAGAACAGAACATTCTCTGGGCAGAAATCGCGTACGACTACACGGAATTGAATGCTAGTGATAAGACTAAAAAGCCTTCACTCTCTGAAGACATCAAGTCTCAGTTCCCAACCGAAGAACAGGAAATCGCTTTCCGAGAAGCACTTTCTCGCATCTATGTCCCAGAGAAACTTCTGATCATAGCAGAACTAGAACGAACCATAGAAGTAGAGCGGAAAGCCTTTGCAAAAAAGCGAGAAGATCTACTTAACAAAATCTTTACCCTAGAGCAATTTCACAATACGAACAAACCCTCTACGTCGAGTCAAGTACCCGATTCTCGAACATGTAAATGTAAGAGGACGGCGAAGATGACTCCTGAAGCTGGCACATGTTCTAACACTAACTCGCATATTCTTATGGATACAGGGAATGTGAGTTCGACGTCTCTGGAAGGAGTTCGTATGAACTAAAGGAGAACCCGCTCTTCGATGACAAGAAGAAAAGACCATCCTATATTCGTCTTTCCTCTCTATGTACTGAATCCAATATCCTAAGGTCGTAGACAATTATGTTGCCAAAACTTATCTTTCTTTTACCAAGCTTATGTCTATGTGCTGCTGCAATGACTTTGTTCTCCCACGCTTTCATGAATATGAAACACATGAACACGCAACACTCCGACCACGCAATCGAACCTCCTCTACGACGCCTTTGAATTCTCCCATCTCGCCTAAATCTAAGGTTAAGCGAAAACGTCTCTCGTCGTCAAACGCAAACTCACCTACTGCTTGCAAGCCAAAGGCGACCAAAACCGAAGCACATAAACAAAAACCACATCCCCCACGCCAATTCATGTATAAGGCGCCATACATGCAAGCACAAGTTAGTAAAATATGGGTTAGAAAAACCATAATCCCGCCTCATCAAACAAATGACAAAGGGAAAGCTAAATTAGAACCAACACAATCTGATTTAGAAACCACATTTCCCATTAAGCGCATGAAAATTTTACTTGTATCACAAGAAGGTCCCGTTCGTAAACGGGGACCCAACGTTTACTGATGATTGCAGGTCTGTCATGTGTGGTATCCAGACTCGGGTTGCTCCACACACATGACGGGGAACAAGGAGCTGTTGAGCAACTTTTCCGAGTGCTATCTCGGAAGGGTCTCCTTCGGAAACAGTCAAATGGCGCCAATTCTCGGAACTGGTGATCTCGTCCATGACAAACTGACGATTAAGGGCATCTCTTATGTCGAGGGTTTGAGCTACAATCTCGTCAGCATTTGTCGTTTCTGCGACAAAGGATACAAGGTTCTCTTCGAATCTGACATCTGCAGCATTATAGATGCCTCGGGACAGACTCTTCTTTCTGGAACGCGCACGTCTCACCTTTACGTACTCAATCTTACGACCTCTCGACCAATATGCCTTCTCTCTCGAGCTGCACCCAAGTTGAACGATCTATGGCACCGACGTCTTTCACATCTCAATTTCAAGACCATCAACAA
This sequence comes from Craterostigma plantagineum, assembly GCA_027422505.1. NCBI lineage: Eukaryota > Viridiplantae > Streptophyta > Magnoliopsida > Lamiales > Linderniaceae > Craterostigma > Craterostigma plantagineum. Next base: position 41,010 of record JAPQWV010002001.1, on the reverse strand, counting down.
ACTGCGTCAGAATAAACTCGTCAACGGTCTACCCCAACTGACATATCGTAAGGAACACCTCTGCTCTGCCTGTGAATTGGGGAAGATGAAGCGATCGTCTCACATCTCCAAGGAAACACCATCCTCTAAGCTCATCCTTGAGCTCTTACACATGGATCTATGTGGCCCAATGCCTACGGCCACACTCGGAGGAAGACAATAAATTCTTGTGATTGTCGACGATTTTTCACGCTACACGTGGACGAAACTCATTCGTACAAAGGATGAAGTTCCTGATATAATCATCGATTTTGTTGTTACGTCCCAAACTCTTCATCAACAGAAGGTTCGGATTATCAGAACTGACAACGGAACTGAGTTTAAGAACAAGAAGCTCAGTGATTTCTATGCCACTCAGGGCATCACCCAGCAGTTCTCAGCTGTGAAGACTCCGGAACAGAATGGTGTCGTTGAGCGTAAGAATAGGACACTAGTTGAAGCAGCCAGGACTCTCCTAATCCAATCCGGACTTCCACATTCTCTTTGGGGCGAAGCTATTCAAACGGCTTGTTACACACAGAACCGGGCTTCCATCCACAAGAGATTCAACCGCACCCCATACGAGATGCTGAATAACCGTTGTATCCCCGATATATCTTATCTAAGGGTCTTCGGTTGCCGATGTTTTGTGGCTAATGATCGCCAACATCTTGGGAAGCATGATCCAAAAGCACTTGAAGGCATCTTTGTTGGATATTTGCTGAACTCAAAGGCATACAGAGTCTATCTTAGAGAGAAACGATCAGTAATAGAGAGCACAAATGTCACCTTTGACGAAAGCGAAGGCGACCTCATGGCTTCTACTCATATCAGTCCAGAACCAGGTCTTCTACAGTCGTTGACAAAAGGTCAACTTTCAACGACGGGAACTTCCTCATCCGAGGACAATTCTGGTGAACTGGATCTCGACCTGCTCTTCGAGTACTTCTATCCAGTCCCCAAGACTCCCGTCGCCACCACTCAAACTACCGCTGCACCCACCCCACCTACACCACCAGCTATTGGCAACGATGTCGTCCCGCCAAACTTGGATGATCTCAATCTCAACGAAGACGACATTTTACCCAACCCTGGGACATTGCTGATCCTGATGCTGAACCTTCTCAATCTACTACGATTGAGATCTCTTCTTCGGACACCGGACCCCAATCTAATGAACCTCCAACCGATACAAATGCGGCCAGCTCCTCTCAGACCAACGTACCACTTTGGGCTCGATCTCATCCTACAGATCAGATTATTGGGGATCCCACATCTGGTGTCTCGACACGTTCGGCTACGATGAATGAAAGTCTGTTGCTTGCTATCTCAGTCAAGCCGAACCATCACGAGTAGCTGAAGCTCTCCACGATCCTGATTGGCTGATTGCAATGCAGGAGGAAATAAATCAGTTTGAACATTTACAAGTTTGGGAACTCGTACCACGACCTCACAATAGATCCATTATCGGCACAAAGTGGATCTTCAAGAACAAAAAGGATGAAGACGGTGTTGTCATCCGCAATAAAGCAAGACTTGTGGCTAAGGGGTACAACCAACAAGAAGGCATCGACTACGATGAAACTTTCGCCCCAGTTGCCAGGATCGAAGCCATACGAATTTTTCTTGCCTTTGCTGCTCACAAGAACTTTAAAGTCTACCAAATGGACGTGAAGACTGCATTTCTGAATGGATTTCTCAAAGAAGAAGTGTACGTTGATCAACCTGAAGGGTTCTTGAGCGAAGAGTTTCCTCATCACGTATATCGACTCTACAAGGCCCTCTACGGACTAAAACAGGCTCCCCGAGCTTGGTATGACGTCCTTTCAGACTTCCTTGTTCAGTCTGGATTCAAGAAAGGATCTCTTTATACAACTCTCTTCACCAAGTGGAGTGGCCCGGACAACATGATTGTACAGATTATGTCGATGACATCATTTTGGATCGACTGAACCACAACTGTGTGAAGAGTTCGCAGAATTGATGAAAGAGAAATTCGAAATGAGTATGATCGGCGAGCTAAATTTCTTTATTGGTCTTCAAGTAAAGCAACTCCCCGACGGAATCTTCATCAACCAGTCCAAATACATCCATGACATCCTCGAGAAATATGGAATGAAGGATGCTAAGACTGCTGCTACACCTATGTCACCCTCTGGCCGACCCGACGCGGACCCATCTGGTGCTCCCGTTGACCAAACTATCTATCGTGGGATAATAGGCTCTCTTCTGTACCTCACTGCTAGTCGACCGAATATCGTTCTCTCGACAGGAATCTGCGCTCGTTCTCAGGCTACACCGAAGGAATCCCATCTCACTGCTGTCAAAAGGATTCTCCGCTATCTCAAAGGAACACCCAATCTGGGTTTGTGGTACCCCACTCGATCGGACTTCAAACTGGTTGGATTCTCTGACTCGGATTACGCAGGATGCGAGATGGATAGAAAAAGCACCTCTGGAGCTGCACACTTCTTGGGCGGTAAACTCGTGAGTTGGTCGTCTCGAAAACAAAACTGTGTCTCAAATTCGTCGACGGAGGCAGAATATGTCGCCGCCGCTAGTTGTTGTTCACAGCTTTTGTGGATGAGAACCCAACTACGAGATTTTAATTTTCATGTTGATAAAATTCCCATCTATTGTGACTCAAAGAGTGAGATTGCGATGACGAGTAATCGGTACATCACTCAAGAACGAAACACATAGATATTCGTCACCACTTCATCAAAGAACATGTCGAACAAGGGACGATTGAATTGCACTACGTCACAACGAAGATCAACTGGCCGACATTTTCACAAAACCGTTGGATATCAAACGATTCCAACACCTAGTGACTATGTTGGGCATGTTGAATATTCAGTTGTGATCAATCGACCCTACATGAACTTTGATAAAGTGTACATATTCCTTCTCCACTTCACTCCATTTTCTATTGTCTTCTGATTATATCTTTTGAGGGGGAGTTTTTGATTAAGGGGGAGCTTCTGATATTTCCATTATTTAAAAAGGGGAGTTTTAGATTAAGGGGGAGTTTCTGATTTTGCCTATTTTTAAAAACAAAACTGGGTTGAAATTTTAAAGTTTGGACAAACTGAGTCAAAATTGGACCGATTAAAATGTTTTGGGTTGAATTTTAAAATTTCTGGTCAAACAGGGTCAAAATTGGGTCCAATTGAATTCAATTGGACCCAATTTTGACCAAGCCCGCGAAATTCTGCTCAGAACTCAATTTTGACCAAGCCCACAAATTTCGGCCCATTAACTCAAAATTTCGCATGTACAGTCACAAAACCCTAAAACCCCAAAACCCTTAACGTTTTTCACAATCCTAAAAATTCCCGAGAAAATTCAAAAAAATCCGCAACCCCTTTTCAAAATTTCGCAACTCCTCGCATCGTCGTCGTCGTCAAATCTGCATTCAAAATCGTTTTCCTGCTAACTCCATTGTCGCAAATCAGCTTTTCGGTATGAATACACATCAAATAACCCAATTTCTGTTCGTTTCATCCTGTTTTTGCCCCGTTTTGATAAATCTGTTAGGTTTAAATTAAATTTTCTCGGCTTTAAATCGGACGCATGTTAGATTTATAATGTTTAAAAACCCCCAAATATGCATTGCCCGTCCAATTACAAGTCGACTGAGTCCAGATTATTGCATTTTGTTAAGATTTGAGTAGGTCTAAGGCAAAAATCATTGCGTCGTTTCGCACGTTTTCGCACTGTGTTCTTCACCGAGAAAATTCTCAGAAAATGCTTTAAACGTTAGATTTCGCTGCTACAGTGAGCTAGGTTGTGGCAGCCCCGCTTTCAACCACTACATTCTACACTAGTCTATGCGACTAATGTTCTAAAAATGAAATAGATGTACGAAATTCGTATAAATTTTTCCTTGTATATAAAGGAATCGTAGTTGTTCCTACAAAATCATCGTTGGGTCCTATTTACATAGGAAAGTGCGCAAGCGTGTCAAAATAAAACTATCTACTGGGCCTCCACCAGGTCACATCCATGCACACACTTCCATCTCAAAGTCCACGGAAACTTCAAAAGTTGGCCTCGCCGTGAAATGATCACGTACCGTGATCGCGGGTCCTACAACACATAAAAACGTGGAATGAGCTTATAAAGCTCAGTAAGTGAAAATCATGCATGCAATGCACGTGACCTAAATAGCGAAGGCATTCACGCCAATGCAATTGACCTCTCATATTTTTCGTTCTTTTCATTTCATCTTTGGGCCCTTTGGCTTTCAATCTTGCTATGCACCATATAGAGCTCAAACCCCTAAGGGTATAAGTGGCAGTACACACACTGGGAGGCTAAACCCGAGTACTCATTTGTGCTTATCCCTATGGCGCCTTTCAATCCCAATGCCGGTCCACACTGAGAGGCTAATAGTGCCTTTCAATCCCAATGCGGTCCATTTGAGAGGCTGACCCGGGCACACAAATTTCGTTTAACCCTAAGGCGCCTTTCCATCCCAATGCGGTCTGACACGCGGGCGCTTCTCACTGGTAGCTTACTACGAGTCGCCAACACTCGAGGTTCCCTCGGTGTCGCTCATACCCTCGAGTCGCATCCTCCAGGTTGCATCTCCCGCTACGGGGTATTTATCTGCCTCTCGTGAATCAGGACAGTCGGCCTCGTGAATCGCCGTAATATATTCCCCTACCTTTCGTGAATCAGGTTAATTCGGCTTCGTGAATCGCCGTGGTAGCATAGAAGAGCCGAGACTCATCATTGAGTCGACACAAATGCCCATATCGGCAAATATACATCGCCCTCAAGCGATCTTATACTCATGCACGCTATTTCTCTGACTCTCATACTAGTCGTGCGTGCACATGCTCATGCCATGAATATGCGTGTCATGTTCATATAATAATTTTCATCACATCAAATCACGTAAGTACATAAGCAAGTAGTCGCATAAAATCAAAGAGCACATGACACATAATTTCATGCACACATAAAAATTATGTGTTGTAGTTGCGATTTCCACTTACCTGGTATCCTTAGCTATATCGTAGGGTAAATCGCTAATCTTCAAACCCTAAGTATGGAAACATATAAAATTAGGGTTTGTTAGTCTAGTATGAAATTGGCTTAATTTGAAAACCCTAGTTTCTGTTCTTATGAGTTTCGAAACCCTATAAGTTAAAAAGGTACCATTTCAGAAATTCTATTAGGACATGGTTCTCGAGATACATTGTAAAATAAATTTCGACATGGTTCTTGAGATGAATCCTGAAATGGATCTCGACATGGTTAACGAAATGAGTTCTGAAATAAATCTCGAGATGCCTCAAAAGCATATAGGTTTTCGATATGGTTAATTAGATGAACTTTGAAATAGATCTCGACATAATACATAACTTTTCAGAGTAAATCTCGTTATGAATCATAGAATAAATCTCGAGTTGGTTGTGCAGGGATCTCGACATAAATTAAAATGGATCTCGAGCTTTCATAGTGACTTAAATCTTGATATGGACTTTGACCTAAATCTCGACATGATCTATAAATGGATCTCGATAGGTTCTCGAGAGGAATCTCGAGTTTGTTGAGTAGTAAATAACATTTTGAAGTTAAATGAATCTCGAGGTGTATGATTTTATGTGTCGAGTTTTTACACCATATCTCGAGAGGTATGTCAATATTAAAATAATGATATCGATATCAATATTCAAGGATGATTTCGAGATGTATATTTAACATTTCACACATAGATTTTGATATGTTAACATCAAAGGTAGATTTCGAACATATAAATTCGAAGTCCATATTAATACATGAATCTCTGTCCGATTTCGAGATTTCATACAGAACTTCGTAATCAATATTAAAAGTAGATTCCGAGTTTTATTTCGACATTATGTCTCTAATTCTTTGGTTTCGACTTCCTTCCTCTTATTCTCAGCTTAAATCTCGAAATCATTAGCACTTCCGGATTCATGATTGGAAAAATCATATCTTCATTCGAAACACCTCATAACATTAGCTAACTTTCGACCAAAGTGTGTTATTTCTCAAAAGGTAGTAAGAACTTTAAATATTTTCAAGGCCTTTAAAATTTAGATTTCATCTAATCCCCGAAAGCAGTATATTCGATTTCAATACTAAGCACTCAAAACTTATACTTATACGTATAGAACTTAAAATTAACCATGAAGATAAAGCGTGACTTCCCCAATTTAAATTCTTAACTACTTTTATCATAATTGAAACCCTAACTGACTCCTATAAGCAACGTATGGTAATAAAGTATATAATACTTATTTAGCATAGTAAATTTAGGTGTTATCGATCATACCTTCCTTGCTTTCAAATTTGCGGATGATCCTAAGTTCTTAGACTTAGCCGAATAGTGTTGATAGAGTTTCCTTTCCTCCTTCTTAGTTGCTTCCTCGTTTTATGTTTCGTAATACTGAGGGTTTGTGAAATGAGTTATATGTTTTATCCTTATCTTGGGCAACGTAAATTGAAGATAAGCTAGTGATGTTACTTTCCCTATGGCTGAAGTAACTTTAATATTAATGTCTATCTAAATAACTTGGGCCTTAATCACATACTACACATGGCCCACTATCACAAACCTCTTTATTGTTATTTTATTAAACATAACCTAACATTTAAGTCCTTATATTATTCTAGTTGGTTTTCCTCATCGTTAGGTTTTCCGTTTTGAGACTTATTTGAAGCCTTTAGTTGTTTAAAAGGTTGACCCCATATTATTGGTCCAATTTAGTTACATGTGTTGGTCGAATGTTTCCACATTACTCTATAACTGGTCGACACTAATTGGTATGTGTAATCGCTCGATTCCTTACGCCTAGCTAGTTTCGCCGAAATTCTCTAGGCTTTAACTTATTTCGATACTATTCAAATTTACTAAGTCCTAATGTTATAGTCATCATATAAGTCACTAGTCACATAATTCACATATAAGACTAAAACATATATCATGTAACACACATATCACGTAAGACACTCGAAAATATTAGCACGTAAGTCATAAAATAATTTGTGGGTTACAACTGATTCTCTTGTAGTCTTAACCCCCTTTTTTTTTTTAAATTCACTTAGCAAAATCTCTAATTAGGACGTTATGCCGCTACTTATATCATAAATCCCGTAATTAAATTTTACGGCTACTACATCCTTCCCCCTTAAAAAGAATTTCGCCCCCGAAATTCCATCAGCTGGAATAATTTTGGGTCACGATTGGTGGAGGAATTTGAAATAATCTTCAAAGACATTAGAAAATAGGATGGAGAATTTTAAATCAAATGCGAAAATTTGGGATCACTAGTCTTGCGAAACTTGTTCGGGAATTTATCGTGGCAAAATAATCCTAATTCTTGACTCCGTATTACTTGCATTTAAAAAACTTCGATTGTCCTAGGATCGCAATCGAATAATAAGTGCGGAAAGTCATAAGCGACAAGGTCATTATAATAAATCAAGGGATTCACCGAAACGGTATCCCTGTCTTGGTTTATCTTATCCTTGTCGTTTTTCCGACATGCAAGATTTCATAAAAATTTCTATAAATTTCTACTGTGCTAATGGTAGTGTACATCCTTGTCCTGAATTTTGACAACACGGGAAGGAAAATCCTGCTATTAATCCAAAAGATCTGCCTAACCTCCATTCCTAGAAGTTTGGAAAAAAAATAACTGTTTCATATGTACTGACAAGGTTTCAAGAAAGAAAAAGATTTCATTGAAGAGGATGAAAGAACACAAGTTCGTAAAGGATTAAGGTAGAGTTTCTTGTGTCATCTTGGATTCTAAAAGTTAATTCTTAATGGAACGTGTATGATGTTCATTTAGGTTAGTGGAATCTGCACGGCCTTGAGGTTGAGCTAACGAGAACAGTGATAATTCTGATTCAGACAAGAATTTACTACCTCGAAGAGCTAACGAGAATAATTATAAACTTAGGCAGAAATCGAAGATCCTAAGTACCCATCACGCTTCCGCTGCGTAACTCTGATATCGAACAAATACGTTTCTTAGGGTGAGCAAAAAGATTAGGGCATAGGAATATATCCCGTTATTATTGGTTTCAGGAATTCAGCCAAAGATTTCGGCTTCCTATTTCGAACGCCTATCTACTACGATCACGACCCAGGTCGACACTCGAACTGGTATCAACCAAGTCGGCTAAAAGAATTCCTGAGTCTTACCACATAAGTGGTGAATATAAAAGGAAGTGTGGTTCCTAAGTCCACTAATCATGCATGTTGAGGTTTAATCGGTTAGAATGGTACCTTCCATCTCGGACTGATTGTTTTCAGCCTCTTCCGCTGTAAGCATGTATACCCGAGCGGGTGCTGTCGGCGGCTTGGCCCGGTTCGTTCCCTGACTTCCAGATGCATTTTCCGGGCAGGCTACGGAGTAGTGGCCTGTCTTGCCACATTTAAAGCAGGTGGCGTTTTGGGAGAAACAGACGCCAAGATGACGTCGTGCACATTTCGGACATACGGGTGCATTCGGTTGGGGTCTCCCTTGATTCGGATTTGTTTGTTGAGGTGGTCGAGGGTGGTTTTGAAAATTTGGTTTCACATTCTGAGGAACAAACGGTTTCTTCGGGCTATTTCCGTTCCCTTTGGGTCCCTGTTCGAATTTCCTCTTAATCTTCTGGGCTCGTACAATTCGGCTTTCAGCTTGTTCAGCCATCAAGGCTCGTTCCGCTATTTTACGTAACCCTTGAAATCCAGCCATGCCAACGTCACGGTAGAGTTCTGGCTTCAGGCCCTCCATAAATCGTTCGATCTTCAGTGCATCTGTGCTCACCATGTGAGCAGCAAATCGGGAAAGCTGTTCGAATTTCCTAATATATTCGCCCACCGTCATTGTTCCCTGGCGGAGATTGATGAACTCGTTCATCCTCTGGGCTCGAACGGGAGCAGTAAAATACTTATTTCGGAAGAGTTCTTTGAAACGCTCCCAGGTCATTGTTATCGGATCTTCGAGAGTTAGGATCGTGTCCCACCAGTGGCCGGCGCTTCCCGTTAATAGGTACCCAGCACACAAGGATTTTTCGGTTTCAGGGGTACGGCTATGCTGGAACATAGTTTCTAAGGTTCGGAGCCAACCCTCAGCTGAGGTTGGGTCAACAGCATCTTCAAAGGTTGGGGGGTTAAGTTTACGAAATCTTTCCCCGACCATTTCGATTCTGTCGGCCTGAGAGGTCCATTGCTCGATTGCCCGCCAGCGTTTTGTTGCTGGATCAGTTGCTGAATTTGGGCAGATTGTTGGCGGACTAGTTCCGCGAGGTGGAGGATAGTCTCATCACGACTATCAGTAGAGGCTGCGGGTTCTTTACCTTTATCCGCACCCGCACTATTTCCATTTCTCGTTCTACCCATCGTTCTTCTATCCTAACGTTCCTACGATCAATAAATCATGTAATACCAGAAATTCATAAAAACATAAAACTTACAGGCAAGGCCGCTTCCGTGCTTTTGAGTGTGTGTACATGGACAGTCTGCAGAACCTATATCCTAAGCTCTGATACCACCTGTGGCAGCCCCGCTTTCCACCCCTACATTCTACACTAGTCTATGCGACTAATGTTCTAAAAATGAAATAGATCGTACGAAATTTCGTATAAAATTTTTCTTTTATATAAAGGAATCGTAGTTGTTCCTACAAAATCATCGTTGGGTCCTATTTACATAAGAAAGTGCGCAAGCGTGTCAAAATAAAACTATCTACTGGGCCTCCACCATGTCACATCCATGCACACACTTCCATCTCAAAAGTCCACGGAAACTTCAAAAGTTGGCCTCGCCGTGAAAATGATCACGTACCGTGATCGCGGGGTCCTACAACACATAAAAACGTGGAATGAGCTTATAAAGCTCAGTAAGTGAAAATCATGCATGCAATGCACGTGACCTAAATAGCGAAGGCATTCACGCCAATGCAATTGACCTCTCATATTTTTCTCGTTCTTTTCATTTCATCTTTGGGCCCTTTCGGCTTTCAATCTTGCTATGCACCATATAGAGCTCAAACCCCTAAGGGTATAAGTGGCAGTACACACACTGGGAGGCTAAACCCGAGTACTCATTTGTGCTTATCCCTATGGCGCCTTTCAATCCCAATGCGGTCCACACTGAGAGGCTAATAGTGCCTTTCAATCCCAATGCGGTCCCATTTGAGAGGATGACCCGGGCACACAAATTTCGTTTAACCCTAAGGCGCCTTTCCATCCCAATGCGGTCTGACACGCGGGCGCTTCTCACTGGTAGCTTACTACGAGGTCGCCAACACTCGAGGTTCCCTCGGTGTCGCTCATACCCTCGAGTCGCATCCTCCAGGTTGCATCTCCCGCTACGGGTATTTATCTGCCTCTCGTGAATCAGGCAGTCGGCCTCGTGAATCGCCGTAATATATTTCCCCTACCTTTCGTGAATCAGGTAATCGGCTTCGTGAATCGCCGTGGTAGCATAGAAGAGCCGAGACTCATCATTGAGTCGACACAAATGCCCATATCGGCAAATATACATCGCCCTCAAGCGATCTTATACTCATGCACGCTATTTCTCTGACTCTCATACTAGTCGTGCGTGCACATGCTCATGCCATGAATATGCGTGTCATGTTCATATAATAATTTTCATCACATCAAATCACGTAAGTCACATAAGCAAGTAGTCGCATAAAATCATAAGAGCACATGACACATAATTTCATGCACACATAAAAATTATGTGTTGTAGTTGCGATTTCCACTTACCTGGTATCCTTAGCTTATCGTACGGTTAAATCGCTAACCTTCGAACCATAAGTATGGAAACATATAAAATTAGGGTTTGTTAGTCTAGTTATGAAATTGGCTTAATTTGAAAACCCTAGTTTCTATTCTTATGAGTTTCGAAACCCTATTAAGTTAAAAAGGTACCATTTCAGAATTCTATTAGACATGGTTCTCGAGATACATTGTAAAATAAATTTCGACATGGTTCTTGAGATGAATCCTGAAATGGATCTCGACATGGTTAACGAAATGAGTTCTGAAATAAATCTCGAGATGCCTCAAAAGCATATAGGTTTTCGATATGGTTAATTAGATGAACTTTGAAATAGATCTCGACATAATACATAACTTTTCAGAGTAAATCTCGTTATGAATCATAGAATAAATCTCGAGTTGGTTGTGCAGGGATCTCGACATAAATTAAAATGGATCTCGAGCTTTCATAGTGACTTAAATCTTGATATGGACTTTGACCTAAATCTCGACATGATCTATAATGGATCTCGATAGGTTCTCGAGAGGAATCTCGAGTTTGTTTGAGTAGTAAATAACATTTTGAAGTTAAATGAATCTCGAGGTGTATGATTTTATGTGTCGAGTTTTTACACCATATCTCGAGAGGTATGTCAATATTAAAATAATGATATCGATATCAATATTCAAGGATGATTTCGAGATGTATATTTTAACATTTCACACATAGATTTCGATATGTTAACATCAAAGGTAGATTTCGAACATATAAATTTCGAAGTCCATATTAATACATGAATCTCTGTCCGATTTCGAGATTTCATACAGAACTTCGTAATCAATATTAAAAGTAGATTCCGAGTTTTATTTCGACATTATGTCTCTAATTCTTTGGTTTTGACTTCCTTCCTCTTATTCTCAGCTTAAATCTCGAAATCATTAGCACTTCCGGATTCATGATTTGGAAAAATCATATCTTCATTCGAAACACCTCATAACATTAGCTAACTTTCGACCAAAGTGTGTTATTTCTCAAAAGGTAGTAAGAACTTTAAATATTTTCAAGGCCTTTAAAATTTAGATTTCATCTAATCCCCGAAAGCAGTATATTCGAATTTCAATACTAAGCACTCAAAACTTATACTTATACGTATAGAACTTAAAATTAACCATGAAGATAAAGCGTGACTTCCCCAATTTAAATTCTTAACTACTTTTATCATAATTGAAACCCTAACTGACTCCTATAAGCAACGTATGGTAATAAAGTATATAATACTTATTTAGCATAGTAAATTTAGGTGTTATCGATCATACCTTCCTTGCTTTCAAATTTGCGGATGATCCTAAGTTCTTAGACTTAGCCGAATAGTGTTGATAGAGTTTCCTTTCCTCCTTCTTAGTTGCTTCCTCGTTTTATGTTTCGTAATACTGAGGGTTTGTGAATGAGTTATATGTTTTATCCTTATCTTGGGCAACGTAAATGAAGATAAGCTAGTGATGTCACTTTCCCTATGGCTGAAGTAACTTTAATATTAATGTCTATCTAAATTAACTTGGGCCTTAATCACATACTACACATGGCCCACTATCACAAACCTCTTTATTGTTATTTTATTAAACATAACCTAACATTTATGTCCTTATATTATTCTAGTGGTTTTCCTCATCGTTAGGTTTTCCGTTTGAGACTTATTGAAGCCTTTAGTTGTTTAAAGGTTGACCCCATATTATTGGTCCAATTTAGTTACATGTGTTGGTCGAATGTTTCCACATTACTCTATAACTGATCGACACTAATTGGTATGTGTATCGCTCGATCCTTACGCCTAGCTAGTTTCGCCGAAATTCTCTAGGCTTTAACTTATTTCGATACTATTCAATTTTACTAAGTCCTAATGTTATAGTCATCATATAAGTCACTAGTCACATAATTCACATATAAGAGTAAAACATATATCATGTAACACACATATCACGTAAGACACTCGAAAATATTAGCACGTAAGTCATAAAATAATTTGTGGGTTACAACTGATTCTCTTGTAGTCTTAACCCCCTTTTTTTTTTTTAAATTCACTTAGCAAAATCTCTAATTAGGACGTTATGCCGCTACTTATATCATAAATCCCGTAATTAAATTTTACGGCTACTACACTAGGCCTCGCGAAAATTTTTTTTATTCGAGAAATTTCTTGCGCTACAGTGAGTGAGGTCCCGCGAAATTTTATCCGAGAAATCTTTGGCGTTAAAATTTTTTCGCTCCTACAGTGACTAAGAACCTGCGAAAACTTTCATCCGAGAATTTACGTGTGTTAAAATTTCGCTGATACAGCATGTAAAGCCCGCGAAATTCTCATACATTTCACTTCATATACATCTTTTCGCATCTTCACTATTTCGCAACCACAGTGAACCAAAAATTTCTCAATCCACAAGCTTTTTCCCTCCGCAAAACTTTCATATAACTTGCGAAAAATTTCTCTGCTTGCGAAAAATCTTAATATCTTTTGAGAAAATATTCCAACCGAGAAATTTTTGGATATCCTTTGAAATTTCATAACTTGCGAAAATTTTCCATACTTGCGAAATTGTACTCAATCTGCGAAAATTTCTCACGACATGTCTTTGTGCTATAACTTGCGAAAATTTCCCAATACATGCGAAACTATACTCTGAATGCGAAATTTCCGTGCTATATGCGAAAATTCACTCTGAATGCGAAATTTCCGTGCTATATGCGAAAATTCACTTTGAATGCGAAATTTCCTTGTTATATGCGAAAATTCATGGATAGACTGAGTGCGAAATTTCCTTGATATCTGCGAAAATGTTTCTCTCGACATGCCTTTGTGTGATAATCAGCGAAATTTCTCATTGCATGCGAAAATTTTGGACTACTTGCGAGACTTCTTAACTTGCGAAAATTTTCCATGCATACGAAATTTTACACAATATGCGAAAACTTTCTCGACATGTCTACGTGTTATAATCTGCGAAATTTCCATTACATGCAAAATTTTACACAAAATGCGAAAATTTTTGTTGGTCCGAGATTTCACCAACAATGCGACTTAGGACGGATTTAAACACGCCGAATGATCGAGATTAGGTTCGGGCGTGGGGGCTTGGTGGTGTTCTTGAGGAGCCTCTCTCTCACTAAATAAATGTTTATTTGATCTACCCACACAAGCACACCTAACTATGTGTTAGGGTTTTAGTATTTATACCACAAGTTGGTATATAATACTTGGGCCCTTGTGAAGGCCCATTACAAAATAACTAAGAACTAACCCAACTAAGAACTAGCCCAAAGTTTTAATAAAGCTAACCAACAAAGATAATATAATGAAATTGAACACTACAAAATATTTCCTAACAATCTCCCCCTTAGTGTTCAATTCAGTTCAGCGCGGGATATCTTTGTTGGGCATATTGAAGATCTCGATTCTAGCAATCTCCCCCTACAAGGGTATCTCCTCTTCTTGCGGAGGCATTGGTGGCTCAGCTAGGACTCACTTGTTAAGATTCTCCAATCTTCTTCTTCTTGGCGCCGAATTTGTCGTCTTCGAATGGAAGTTGTCTAGTTCGGCCTCGAAGATGACTCGTCTGGCTCCAGAAGAAGGTAGGCGTGGGGCGTAAAAAGTGTGCCAAGGCTCTATTGAATGTGACTTTCAAGAGTAGGGAGCCCGGTCTTCAGAGTGGTCAGCCAGTAGTGGCGGAATGTGGTGGAAGAGATGTGCCATGGCTCCTTCGAGTGTTCCATTATGAACATAATAGCCTCACACATAAGTATGTGCGCGGAGGTAGTGGAAGCCTCCGGCGGGGCGTAGTTGGTGGAGGTGGCGTGGATGATGGTTGCTGCTGATGCTGCTGTACGATCTTCAACTCATTTCTTCTCCTTTGCTCCCCCTTGAGATGATCTTCGTCTTCGGGATCGTCACGTCGTCCGTGGGATGAGTCTGCCTCTGGTGTTGATGGTGGTGATGATGGTGTAATGTGGTGTTGAGTGAGGCAATCAAGTGGGATTCTCAGGAGTAGCAGCAATTGGTGTTCCTCCGGGTTCAGTTTTGAACACTGGAGAGACGGAGCAGCATGTGGTGGCGTAGGCGGAGGCGTGGTGAGTGGTGTCGGTGATAGGACCTTTTCCTTCATAGATCCTCGTTGAGCGCGGCATGGAATGTGTAAGTTCCTCGCTGATTGCTATGAGTCGGGGCTCCATCACGAACGGGGTAACTAACCAGACGGGGGTCACAAAGACGCTCCGTCGTCACAACATCGAAACATATGTCCGATGTGCCGCCTATTTGGACAGGACAAAAGGAACCGGAGAGCCACAAAGGCTTTCCGTTCGCACGGACGATGAGACAAGCTCGTATCCGTGGCCCATCGACAGTTGTGGTGAGGGTGGCTGTCGTGAGTCTTCCGCTCTCGGTCACAAGGACGTCATCAAGCGTTCGGGCAAGTCCACGAAGAACCTGTGGTGCGTAAAGAGTGTTTGTGTCCTAGAAAGTGGAAAATTTTGGTGGGTGAGGACACTAGACTCTATGTGAGTGGAAGAGGTGCAGTGAGAGGCGGGGCACTGCATGTTCAACATCAACCGTCTCCAAGTGGGGCGGTGATGGCTAACGTGATTCCTCTTGTGCGAATGAAACAACTATCTACGAAAGGATAGCTGAGTGGTTGGGGGGTTAATTGCGCGGTTGGACTAGATGCCGCGACTTCTACTCGGGAAACGAACGAGTCGTCTCCTGTACCTATGGGCGAGGTCCGGGTTGTGGTGAGATATGACAGAGGAGTGCGATCATGTCGTCGTTGGTTCGCAACTCCTGTAAGCGACTTACATCATCTCCCGAGATCGTTGATTGGATCTTTGCGTGGAGGAGGATGTTGCGCGACCTAGACCTAGACTAGAGAGGCTAGGGCAGGCTCGTTCCTGGGTTAGGATCAGGGGTTTCACTGATCCATGGGAACTATGCTGCGTGGGCGTGAACGCGTTGAAAAGGCGACCACGAGTGAT
Source organism: Craterostigma plantagineum (assembly GCA_027422505.1). Taxonomy (NCBI): domain Eukaryota; kingdom Viridiplantae; phylum Streptophyta; class Magnoliopsida; order Lamiales; family Linderniaceae; genus Craterostigma; species Craterostigma plantagineum. Next base: position 25,226 of record JAPQWV010002001.1, on the reverse strand, counting down.
GTCGACGAGGGTGGCCCAAAACTGTTGATCAGACACTTCTGAGACTCGTCAAGTGGTGGTGGTGGTGAGGGCGTAAAGATGATCACGGTGGCTTAGGACGTCTCCATGTAGCGCACCATGGTGGAATGAATGGCAGTGGGTGGACGGTGGAGTCTGGTACAAGAGATCCACATCGCCAAAGCATCAAGATTGGATGGCGCGCCCACTGATGGTTGGTTGATCTCTTGTCAACCCTTCTTTGTAGGTCCGGGTTCTGCACGGATTGTACAGAAGTCATGATGGTTTCTCGCTTCGCTCTCTGACATCCCTTCATGCACGTGGAGCAACCCGTGTAACGTGCATGATGGGGTTGGTTGCTCGCAGTGCATACCGGTCATGAATGTGGAGCAACCCATGTACCATTCATGCCGGGGGGTGGTTTGCTCACGTCGTGTACCAGTCATGTATGTGGAGCAACCCGGGTACCATACATGCTGGGAGTTGTGAAATTGGCATTTGGAAATTCCGCTCCGAAAGTTTGGGGGTGACCTAAACTTTTACTATAATGTGCCAATACCGTCCTAGGTCGATTGTTGGGTACGGTGATCGTTGTCGCGTTTTGGATTTACCTTCAAAATTCCACAAAAAAACGTCTCGTCTATACCGAAAATTTGGCCCAGAAAATTTATTTCGGAAATTTTAAAAGTGTAAAATAGACGAAGTCCAATGGCCTTAGAAAATTTTTCTCTATCCAATGATATAATTTTTTTTTGCTCCTTAAAACCTTATTTAATCCGAGGGGGGGCCAGAAATTTTGGTGGTAAAAAAAAACGGTTAAGTGTATTTTTAAAGAGTGATTTTTGCAAGATTTGAAGCTAAAAGGGTGGTGTTTGGATCAAGTTGAAGGTTGGGTGCAAATTTCTCGGTGGGTGCGAAAAATGGTGTGTGAAAATGTGCGAAAAATGTTGTCCCGAGAAATTTGCGATGATGGAGTTAGCAGGAAACGAAGTTTGAATGCAGATTTTGACGATGACGACGATGCGGGGAGTTGCGAATTTTTTGAAAGAGGGGGTGCGAATTTTTGAATTTTCTCGGATTTTTAGGATAGTGAAAAATGTTAAGGGTTTTGGGGTTTTACGATTGTAGACACTGTACATGCTGGTGACAAGTGTATGTCAGGAAAGCATGCTGGTCAGGACCGCGGAAACATTCAAATCCTCACAATCATGACCGGCATCGCTCACAACCGCAAGTACAACTACGCCGACATCATCTGGGTGGACCTAGTCTCGATGATCCAGCGACGCGACCGGGAAAGTCGCCAAGGGAGTCCCGAACCGCTTCGTCCCATACATGCGATGGCTCCCAGCTCTGATCAAGCACTTCCGCCTGCACTCAACCAACATCCGCATCCGTCCGGCAGGAGAGCACTTCCAAATCCCAACTGTCGAGAAGTTCGCCAAGAAGAACACACCGGCGAAGGATCGACACGCAATGGTGATTCCGGACGACGTGCTCGCCTACGCCGACCAGACCAACCCGCACGTCCAAGAATCCGTGCCTCAACCGCATCCTTCCGTGAAACCCCGCACCCTCTATCCACTGTCCCTACGGAGCAGATCAACCCCCCTGCTCCTAACCTCGGGACTAGCCAACCCCCCCCACCCCACCTCCAAAAAGTCATCGAGTCACGCCGCATCCTCTTCCACCCGCGTTCCGAAAAAAACGGGCGCGTAAGGATGACGTAAGCCGTCCACGGAGCGTCGATCGAAACAAAAAACACGATCGACCTCCTCAGCCACAAATAAGCGAGCCGAACCATTAGGTACAGGAGGTGATGTGTTCACCTCCCGAGTAGAAGTCGTGGCATCTGGCTCAACCACGCAAACGTCCCCACCAATCCACTTATCTTCCTCTCTACAGGAAGATATTTCATTCCACGAGGAGCCACTTATACCATCGACATCCACTTGGAGGTGATCGATGTTGAAACAAGCAGTCCCTCGCCTCAGACTGCATCCTCTTCATGCACATCGAGTCTAGTGCCCTCACTCCCCATAATTTCTCCCGTTTCTAGGACACATACACCTCTTACCGCACACAGAGTCTTCGTGACTCTGTCAGAACGCTCGCTGATGTCTCTGTGACTGAGAGCGGAAGACCTAGCACGGCCAACATCACAACAACCGTGAGCCTAGCTATCATTCGATTGAGTCTGTCTCATCGACGATGCTAACGGGAAGTCTGAGTGACCCCGTCTTTTCCAGACCTGTGCAAACGGGCGGCCGATCGGCGATATTCACCGAGTCGGTGTCAGTTGGATTTCTCCGTGATTCCAACCTGTTTACTTTACCCCAATTCGTCACCGGAGACCGCGCTAGAGACACGTCTTCAAGAGTTTGCAAAGACTCATGAGGTGTCGATTTTTAGATAAAGTCTACGCGCGTCTCGAAGCGTCCACGGTCGATAAAGGCAAAGGTGTGGCCCCGGAGACGCCTCCACCAAAGCAAAATGAGGACGCAGAAGCTGTTCTCCTCCTCCTTTCCGCCAAGGAGCTCTTCTACATCCTCAGAGCTCGCTTCAAGTCAATGACGGACTTGACGAGGAGGAACAGCAGATGAAGAAAATAATGACGCAACCATTGTCTTGCCGCGCTCAAGGCGAGACTAGCGGATCAGGCGCGACGATCAAGACGATGATCAAGATCGCCGCGAGGGGGAGATAAATAGGCAGCTAGGCGCACAATCTCAAGGACTCGTACAATCGACGCCGATCTCCTCCTCTGGACCTGAAACGACACCCGCAACAAAAACCTCACACCCCACTAGCCAAAAAATCCCATCCCATTAACCCCGAGTCATTAACCAAATCACCCTCACCACTACCCATCACCGTCTCCGAAACTCTAATCATCACATCGGCGTTAGAGACCATCTCCACACCGTCTCCACCCACCAACACAGAACCTCTAACTGTCACATCGACATAGAGGCACCACCACATCTATACACCCTTACCCAAATCATCCTCGCCAAAACCATCACATCAACTGAACCACCTGAATCGCCACCACAACCATCCCCACAATCCACAAACTCCTCCGAAACAACACCCTCGCCACCACACAGCGACACTCCTCTCACACCGACCCCAACGTAGCTCCCGAGGACGTCTACTGCGCACAGAATGAGATCGAAGCCTACATCTTCAACGATGAATGGCTGTACACACCCGTCGATGCAGTAGCAGCCAGGAAGCTGGTGGAAAACGCTCGACGTCTGCTGATGGAAGCCTCACTAACGCTGATCAACACAGCAGACAACGAGGATGGAGAGGAGTACGATGCTGAACCGCCGAGCTTGAGGACATCCTGCAATTCCAAGCGCAGCAAACTGAGGCCCCTGCTGCTCAAACGGATGCACCCACGGTGGATATACCGGAAGCACCGTGGGAAAAACAAAAAAGATCACCGCACCGTTTCAAGAAGAGATCAGGAAGAGGATCTGGCGACGCAAGGAGCAGATCATCACCACCTTCGACGAGTATGAGCTGATGAACATCCAAAGTTGGAGCGAGAGAAAGAAGCAACTCTATCGATGGAGCCTTCTGTTGCCACAAATGCACAAATAGGACGCTATCCGATGAGGAAAACATCGCTCAGGAAATGAGTCGGGCCCCCATCTGCAAAGTCACTGACCTCCGCCAAGAATCCAAAGTACCTGTCCATTACCCAGTATTCACGTTAATGAGGCAGGATGAGAGCTACTGTGAAGTCAGTGAGGCGGACTTCAAGTTTCTGCGCCTGGGCGACCTGTACAGCATGCTGGAATCCATGAAGCAGTTTCAGACTCGTCCTCAGAAGTTCTGGACATCTCATACGTGCTGAACCGGTCACCATGGGATATGTGGCTATCAAACGCCACATGCTCCGACAGGTCAGATTCTTCGCCACCCATGATCTGCAGATGGCTGTGGAGCACAACCTAAAAGAAGGTGAATCTGACTCGCCCATCTTTCAAGAACGCGGACGACTACCGAGAGGGCGATGTGATCGACGGAGACGATCCGGCGGTCGCCTACTCGAACTATAAGGGAAAGATGAGGATGTTGCGCTGCTCTGAAGTGGCAAAGTTCTCGGATGGAACGCTCACCATCATCCAAGACAAACTAATGAAGATCTGCCGCATACTTTCAGAAGAAGATCCCCTCTGCCGATCCAAGTTCGCGAAGCTCATTGACGCTATAGCTGATAGAATGGTTCTTCGAAGGAATCTCCGCGCCTTCGAGTTCAAGCTAGGGCTTCGCGAAACACTCACACGGTAATCCACCATCCAAACGCCCAAGATTCAAGACTCCCAACAATTGACACAAAGGGGGAGATTGTTAGGATATTTAATTGGTTGTGTCAATAGTTTAAGTCTTGGGATTAATTATGTAATTATCTTTGCTTGGGCTTTGGACTAGATAGTAATTATTTTATTTTAGTGATTGGCCTTAATGTACCTAGGGTTAATGTGGTATATAAGGTTTTACCAACTCACTTTGAAAGCAAATCAAAGATCAAAGGCTTACTCTTATTTTCACACACACTACACACACTCAAAGGTGAGAAACTCTCCCTTCTTCATTCCATTTAGCCTCTTTGATTCCTTGTTTGGTGCATTTCGGGACCAACAATTTTTCTCAACATGTCTATGTGTTATACTTAGCGAATTTTCTCATCTCATTGAAACGCCTTCAATTCCGAAATTTTTCTAAGTATTGAAAAATTTCGTTTAAAAACATTGTCGATGTTTCCGTTTACAATTTGAGGCCACTTCCATTATTTCACCCACGACTTATTTATGTCCATATTCTCGCGATTTAATCCGTACCAATCATATTACAATTACTGTCAAGCACAGATATGACCGACAAAGATCAAGTACCTTGAAGCACTTGAGGCGGCTGCAATCCAAAGGGACATCGCTCGCATCGAACTCAACACGCTTACCTATGTCCCACCAACCGAGCAGATCTTCCCAACAAGTCAATGGCCGGCCTTGATTCCCAACAACTACATGGTGGACTGGACAGCTTTCGGTGCGATGCCCCCATCATTATAGAAATCCTCAAAGGACACCCACTTCGCCACGCCCTCACTCATGGCGAGCCAGAAGCACAAGTGTATCTTCAACAATTCTGGCATATGTTGCAGATAGCTGGACCACTCCACCTTGTTAAAACCTTATCCGCCAAAATCGATCAAGAAACGGTGGTCCTCACTCGCAAGATAGTCAAGAAGTGCTTCAACTCCCTGTCTACTCACCCTACGATCCACTACCGACGCACGAACAACTCATCGAAGACATTGACAGACTGGGCTATCAACCAGAAAACAAGAAGAAGAAGGGCCCACTTGTCCTCAGTGAAGTCACCACCCGCAATCTACCTCAACCCTGGCGAACACTGTACCTGCTGGTGAACAAATGCATGTCAGGGAAGCATGCTGGTCAGGACCGCGGAAACTTTCAAATCCTCACCATCCTAACCGGCATCGCCCACAACCGTAAGTACAACTACGCCGACATCATCTGGATGGATCTCGTCTCCATGATCCAACGTCGCGACCGGGAAGTCGCCAAGGGAGTCACAAACCGCTTTGTCCCTTACATGCGGTGGCTCCCAGCTCTCATCAAACATTTCCACTTGCACTCACCAACATCCGCATCCGGCCGGCAGCGGAACACACTTCCTAATCCCAACTGTCGAGAAGGTCGCCAAGAAAAACACTCCGGCGAAAGATCGACACGCCATGATAATTCCGGACGACGTGCTCGCCTACGCCGACCCGACCAACCTGCACGTACGAGAATACCGTGCCTCCACAGCATCTTTCCGCGAAAGCCCTCATCCACTATCCACTGTCCCTACGGCGCAGATCAACCCCACTGCTCCAACCCCGGGACTAGCCGAAACCCCACCACCACCACCTCCAAAAAGTCATCGAGTCGCGCCGCATCCTCTTCCACCCGCGTTCCGAAAAACGGTCGCGTGAGAATGACGTAAGCCGCCCCACGGAGCGTCGATCGAAACAAAAGCACGATCGACCTCCTCAGCCACAATAAGCCGAGCCGAACCAATAGGTACAGGAGGTGATGTGTTCACCTCCCGAGTAGAAGACGTGGCATCTGGCTCAACCACGCAAACGACCCCACCCCCACTTATCTTCCACTCTACAGGAAGATATTTCATTCCACGAGGAGCCACGTATACCATCGACATCCCACTTGGAGATGATCGATGTTGAAACAAGCAGTCCCTCGCCTCAGACTGCATCCTCTTCATGCACATCGAGTATAGTGCCCTCACTCCCCATAGTTTCATACGTTTCTAGGACACATACACCTTCTACCGCACTACAGAGCCTTCGTGACTCTGTCAGAATGCTCGGTGATGTCTCTGTGACTGAGAGCGGAAGACCTAGCACGGCCAACATCACAACAACCGTGAGCCTAGGCCATCATTCGATTGAGTCTGTCTCATCGATGATGCCAACGGGAAGTCTGAATGACCCCGTCTTTTCCCGTCCTGTGCAAACGGCGGTCGATCGGCTCTATTCTCCGATTCGGTGTCAGTTGGATTTCTTCGTGATTCTAACTTGTTAAATTTACCCCAATTCGTCACCGAGACCGCGCTAGAGACACGTCTTCAAGAGTTTGCAAAGACTCTTGAGGCGTCAATTCTCGATAAAGTCTACGCGCGTCTCGATGCGTCCACCATCGATAAAGGCAAAGGTGTGGCCCGGAGACGCCACCACCCATGGAACATACGGACGCAGACGCTGTTCTCTCCTCCATTTCCGCCAAGGAGCTCTTCTACATCCTCAGAGCAATATTCGAGTCAATGACGGAACTCGACGAGGAGGAACAGCAGATGAAGAAAATCATGACTCAACCCATGACTTGCCGCACTCAAGGCGAGTCCAGCGGGATCAGGCGCGACGATCAAGACGATGATCAAGATCGCCGCGAGGGGGAGAATAGGCAGCTAGGCCACAATCCCAGGACTCATGCAATCGACGCCGCCCTCCTCCTCTGAACCTGAAACGACGCCCGTAACAGAAACCTCACACCCCACTAGCCAAAAATCCACCTTATTTACCCTGAGCCACTAGCCAAATCACCCTCACCACCACCCACTACCATCTCCGAAACTCTAATCGTCACATCGGCGTTAGAAACCACCTCCACACCGTCTCCACCCACCATCTCGGAACCTCTAACTGTCACATCGACGTTAGAGGCCACCACCACATCTACACCACCCGTTTACCCAAATCATCCTCGCCAAAACCATCACCTCAACTGAACCACCAGAATCTCCACCACAACCATCCCCACAATCCACAAACTCCTCCGACGCAACACCCTCGCCACCACATAGCCATACCGCTCTCAATATCGATTCCAACCTGGCTTCCGAGGACGTCTACTGCGCACAGAACGAGATCGAGGCCTACATCTTTAACGATGAATGGCTGTACACACCCGCCGATGCAGTAGCAGCCAGGAAGTTGGTGGAAAACGCTCGACGTCTGCTAATGGAAGCCTCGCTTACGCTGATCAACACCGCAGACGACGAGAACGGAGAGGAATACGACGCTGAACCTGCCGAGCTCGAGAACATCCTACAATTCCAACGCAGCAAACTGAGGCTCCTACTGCTCAAACGGATGTGCCCACGGTAGATATACCGGAAGCACCGTGGGAAAACAAAAAGATCACCGCGCCATTTCAAGAAGAGATCAGGAAGAGGATCTGGCGGCGCAAGGTGCAGATCATCACAACCTTCGACGAGTATGAGCTGATGAACATCCAAAATTGGAGCGAGGAAAAGAAGAAGCTCTATCGATGGAGCCTTCTTTGCCACAAGTGCACAAAAAGGACGCTATCCGATGAGAAAAACATCGCTCTGGAAATGAATCGGGCCCCCATCTGCAAAGTCACTGACCTCCGCCAAGAGTCGAAAGGACCTGTCCATTATCCAGTATTCACAGTAATGAGGCAGGATGAGAGCTACTGTGAAGTCAGTGAGGCGGACTTCAAGTTTCTGCGCCTGGGTGACCTGTACAGCATGTTGGAATCCATGAAACAGTTCAGACTCGTCCTCAGAAGCTCTGGACATCTCGTACGAGCTGAACCGGTCACCATGGGATATGTGGCTCTCATGCGCCACATGCTCCGACAGGTCAGATTCTTCGCCACCCACGATCTGCAGATGGCGGTGGAGCACAACCTGAAGAAGGTGAATCTGAGTCGCCCATCTTTCAAAAATGCGGACGACTACCGAGAAGGCGATGTGATCAACGGAGACGATCCGGCGGTCGCCTACTCGAACTACAAGGGAAAGATGAGGCTGCTGCGCTGCTCCGAAGTGGCAAAGTTCTCGGATGGGACGCTCACCATCATCCAAGACAAACTCATGAGGATTTGCCGCATCCTTTCGGAAGAAGATCCACTCTGCCGATCCAAGTTCGCGAAGCTCATTGACGCGATAGCTGATCGAATGGTCCTTCGAAGGAATCTCCGAGCCTTCGAGTTCAAGCTAGGACTTCGCGAAACACTAACACGCTAATCCACCATCACAACGCCCAAGATCCAAGACTCCCAACAATTGACACAAAGGGGGATATTGTTAGCATATTTCGTGATTGTGTCAATCGTTTATGTCTTGGGATTAATATTGTAATTATCTTTTTAGCTTGGGCTTTGGACTAGAATGTATTTAGTTAATCTTTAGTGTTTGGGCCTTAATATACCTAGGGTTAATGTGGTATATAAGGTTTTACCAACACCATTTGAAAGGTAATCAAAGATCAAAAGGCTAACCCTAGTTTTCACACACTACACACACTTGAAGGTGAGAAATTCTCCCTTTTTCATTCCATCAAAGCCTCTTTGATTCCTTGTTTGGTGCATTCGGGACCAACAGAGATTCAGCTTGAGCAAGTGTAGAATGAAAGGCAAAATGAAAACAAGTTAAGGATGGATATGATCAAAATGCCGGTGTAGAGGACGGCGAAGAAAACGAAGAAAATCTTTAGTCCACAATTCCAAGATAATCCTTCCTCCTAAGTCAAGAGCCAAACTAAAACCCTTTACAGTCTCTATGATTGCAAATCAACGGTCTTGCGCATAGGTGAAAGATTAAAGACGCCTCGATCACATGTAAATTGACTTAATATTGCTTGTGTTGACTTGAGTGATATAAATATAAGTCCCAAGTAAAAATAACCGAGTGCTAGAGTGAAACTAGTGAGAGTTGTCGAAATGGATCATACTATGACCTTTGGACTCTTTATTTTGACGACATGACTTGACAGCATATGATCCTTTCAAGTGTCGTTTGAAATTTTTAGGCGTGACAATGATCGTAGCAAAATAATCTCACCCCATACTTTTAAAAATATTAATATACTTACGGAAAAAAAACTTTTTTAAAAACATTTACATATAAAAGATAACACGCACATTCTGATATGCAAGTTTAATTTGTGTTGGTCCCGAATGCACCAAACAAGGAATCAAAGAGGCTTTGATGGAATGAAAAGGGAGACTTACTCACCTTGTAGTGTGTGTAGTGTGTGAAAACTTGGATTAGCCTTTTGATCTTTGATTAGCTTTCAAATGGTGTTGGTAACACCTTATATACCACATTAACCCTAGGTATATTAAGGCCCAAACACCAAAATTAAATAACTACATTCTAGTCCAAAGCCCAAGCTAAAGGATAATTACAATATAAATCCCAAGACTTAAACTATCGACACAATCACTAAATATCCTAACAATCTCCCCTTTGTGTCAATTGTTGGGAGTCTTGGATCTTGGGCATTGGGATGGTGGATTAGCGTGTGAGTGTATCGCGAAGCCCTAGCTTGAACTCGAAGGCGTGGAGATTCCTTCGAAGTACCATTCGATCAGCTATAGCGTCAATGAGCTTCGCGAACTTGGATCGGCAGAGAGGATCTTCTTCCGAAAGGATGCGGCAAATCCTCATGAGTTTGTCTTGGATGATGGTGAGCGTCCCATCCGAGAACTTTGCCACTTCGGAACAGCGCAGCAGCCTCATCTTTCCCTTGTAGTTCGAGTAGGCGACCGCCGGATCGTCTCCGTCGATTACATCGCCTTCTCGGTAGTCGTCCGCGTTCTTGAAAGATGGGCGAGTCAGATTCACCTTCTTCAGGTTGTGCTCCACCGCCATCTGCAGATCGTGGGTGGCGAAGAATCTGACCTGTCGGAGCATGTGGCGCTTGAGAGCCACATATCCCATGGTGACCGGTTCAGCACGTACGAGATGTCCAGAACTTCTGAGGACGAGTCTGAACTGTTTCATGGATTCCAGCATGCTGTATAGGTCACCCAGGCGCAGAAACTTGAAGTCCGCCTCACTGACTTCACTGTAGCTCTCATCCTGCCTCATTACTGTGAACACTGGGTAATGGACAGGTCCTTTCGATTCTTGGCGGAGGTCAGTGACTTTGCAGATGGGGGCCCGATTCATTTCCTGAGCGATGTTTTCCTCATCGGATAGCGTCCTCTTTGTGCACTTGTTGCAAAGAAGGCTCCATCGATAGAGCTTCTTCTTTTCCTCGCTCCAATTTGGATGTTCATCAGCTCATACTCGTCGAAGGTTGTGATGATCTGCTCCTTGCGCCGCCAGATCCTCTTCCTGATCTCTTCCTGAAACGGCGCGGTTATCTTTTTGTTTTCCCACGGTGCTTCCGTATGTCCACCGTGGGCACATCCGTTTGAGCAACAGGAGCCTCGGTTTGCTGCGCTTGGAATTGTAGGATGTTCTCGAGCTCGGCAGGTTCAGCGTCGTACTCCTCTCCGTTCTCGTCGTCTGCGGTGTTGATTAGCGTGAGCGAGGCTTCCTTTAGCAGACGTCGAGCATTTTCCAGCTCCTGGCTGCTACTGCATCGGCGGGCGTGTATAGCCATTCATCGTTGAAGATGCAGGCTTCGATCTCGTTCTGTGCGCAGTAGACGTCCTCGGAAGCCAGGTTGGAATCGATGTTGAGAGGGGTATGGCTATGTGGTGGCGAGGGTGTTGCGTCGGAGGAATTTGTGGATTGTGGGGAAGGTTGTGGTGGGGATTCTGGTGGTTCGGTTGAGGTGATGGTTTTGGCGAGGATGATTTGGGTAACGGGGGGTGTAGATGTGGTGGTGGCCTCTAACGTCGATGTGACAGTTAGAGGTTCCGTGGTGGCGAGCGGAGAAGGTGTGGGGGTGGTCTCTAACGCCGATGTGACGATTAGAGTTTCGGAGACGGTAGTGGGTTGTGGTGAGGGTGATTTGGCTAGTGGCTCAGGGTAGATAAGGTGGGATTTTTGGCTAGTGAGGTGTGAGGTTTCTGTTGCGGGTGTCGTTTCAGGTCCAGAGGAGGAGGGCGGCGTTGATTGCATGAGTCCTTGGGACTGTGAGCCGTGCTGCCTATTCTCCCCCTCGCGGCGATCTTGATCATCATCTTGATCGTCGCGCCTGATCCCGCTAGACTCGCCTTGAACACGGCAAGTCAGTGGTTGAGTCATTATTCGCTTCATCTGCTGTTCTTCCTCGTCAAGCTCCGTCATGGATTCAAATCGGGCTCGGAGGATGTAGAAGAGCTCCTGGCTGAGATGGAGGAGAGAACAGCGTCAGCGTCCGTGTGTTGCATTGGTGGTGGCGTCTCCGGGGCCACACCTTTGCCTTTGTCGACGGTGGACGCATCGAGACGCGCGTAGACTTTATCGAGAATCGACGCCTCAAGTGTCTTTGCAAACTCTTGAAGACGTGTCTCTAGCGCAGTCTCGGTGACGAAGTGGGGTAAATCTAACAAGTTGGAATCACGAAGAAATCCAACACACCGAATCGGAGAATATAGCCGATCGGCCGCTCGTTTGCACAGGACGGGAAAAGACGGGGTCACTCAGACTTCCCGTTGGCATCATCGATGAGACAGACTCAATCGAATGATGGCCTAGGCTCACGGTTGTTGTGATGTTGGCCGTGCTAGGTCTTCCGCTCTCAGTCACAGAGACATCACCGAGCGTTCTGACAGAGTCACGAAGACTCTGTGGTGCGGTAGAAGGTGTATGTGTCCTAGAAACGTGTGAAATTATGGGGAGTGAGGGCACTATACTCGATGTGCATGAAGAGGATGCAGTCTGAGGCGAGGTACTGCTTGTTTCAACATCGACCATCTCCAAGTGGGATGTCGATGGTATACGTGGCTCCTCGTGGAATGAAATATCTTCCTGTAGAGAGGAAGATAAGTGGGTTGGTGGGGTCGTTTGCGTGGTTGAGCCAGATGCCACGTCTTCTACTCGGGAGGTGAACACATCACCTCCTGTACCTATTGGTTCGGCTCGGCTTATTTGTGGCTGAGGAGGTCGATCGTGTTTTTGTTTCGATCGACGCTCCGTGGGGCGGCTTACGTCATCCTCACGCGATCGTTTTTCGGAACGCGGGTGGAAGAGGATGCGGCGCGACTCGATGACTTTTTGGAGGTGGTGTGGGGTTTTGGCTAGTCCCGGGGATAGGCGCAGTGGGGTTGATCTACGCCGTAGGGACAGTAGTTAGAGGTCGGGGGCTTTCGCGGAATGTGGCGGTTGTGGCACGATATTCACGGACGTGCGGATTTGTCTGGTCTGCATAGGCGAGCACTTCGTCCGGAATTATCATGGCGTGTCGATCCTTCGCCGGAGTGTTTTTCTTGGCGAACTTCTCGACAGTTGGGATGATGAAGTGTTCCGCTGCCGGCAGGATGCGTATGTTGGTGGAGTGCAAGCGGAAGTGTTTGATGAGAGCTGGGAGCCACCGCATGTAAGGAACGAAGCGGTTTGTGACTCCCTTGGCGACTTCTCGGTCGCGACGTTGGATCATGGAGAGATCCATCCAGATTATGTCGGCGTAGTTGTACTTGCGGTTGTAGGCGATGCCGGTGAGGATGGTGAGAATTTGAAAGTTGCCGCGGTCCTGACCAGCATGCTTCCCTGACATGCATTTGTTCACCAGCAGGTACAGTGTTCGCCATGGTTGAGGTAGATTGCGGGTGGTGACTTCACTGAGGACAAGTGGGCCTTCTTCTTCTTGTTATCTGGTTGATAGCCCAGTCTGTCAATGTCTTCAATGAGTTGTTCGTGCGTCGGTAGTGGATCGTAGGGAGAGTAGACAGGAAGTTGAAGTACTTCTTGTACTATTTTGCGAGTGAGGACCACCGTTTCTTGATCAATGTTGGCGGATAAGGTTTTGGCAAGATGGAGTGGTCCAGCTATCTGCAGCGTATGCCAGAATTGTTGAAGATACACCTGTGCTTCTGTTCGCCATGTTCCTCCTGTCCACCATGTAAGTTGTTGTTGGGAATCAGGGCCGCCCATTGACTGAGTGGGAAGATCTGGTCGGTGGTGGGGACATAGGTACGCGTGTTGAGTTCGATGCGAGCGACGTCCCTTTGGATTGCAGCCGCCTCAAGTGCTTCAAGCGTAGCTTGATCTTTGTTAGTCATATCTGTACTCGACAGTAATTGTAATATGATTAGCTCGTATGGACATAAATAAGTCGTGGATGAAACAATGGAAGTGGCCTCAAATAGTACATAGACATGTTGAGAAAATTTTAGCATTTTGTGTAAAATTTCGCATGTAATGGAGATTTCGCAGTTTATAACACGTAGACATGTCGAGAATTTTCGCAAGTAGTCAAAACTTTCGCATGTAATGAGAAATGTCTCAGCAGTTAGAATTTCGCAATGTAAAATTTCGTATGCATGGAAAATTTTCGCAAGTAGTCAAAATTTTCGCATGCAATGAGAAATTTCTCAGCACTTAGAAAAATTTTGGATTGAAGACAATTTTCGCATGTAGTGTAGAATTTCGTATCTAGGGAAAATTGTCACAAGGAAAGAAAATTTCGCAAATTGTCGCAGATAGAGTGAGATTTCGCATGTATTGTAAATTTTCGCAACTTATAGCATATAGACATGTCGAGAAAGTTTTCGCATATTGGGTAAAATTTCGCAAGTATGGAAAATTTTCGCAAGTTAAGAAATCTCGCAAGTTGTCCTAATTTTTCGAATATAATGAAAATTTTCGCAAGTTTCATGAAAGTTTTGCGGGGAAAAAGCTTTGTGCATGGAGAAATTTTTGTGTTTTACTGTGTTTGCGAAACAATGAAGATGCGAAAAGATGTAATGTGAGGTGAAGTGTATTAGAATTTCGCGGGGCTAAACTCACTGTAGCAGAGAAAAAATTTTGTCGTGAGGGAAAAAGATTTTCTCAGATAAACTTTCGCGGACTTAACATGCTGTAGCGCGAAAAAGGATTTTAACATATGTAAATTCTCGGACGAAAGTTTCGCATTTCTTAGTCACTGTAGCAGCAAAATTTTAAACGTAAGAAATTTCTCGGAAAAAATTTTTCGCGGGACCTTCCTCACTGTAGCTGCGAAATTTAACGTTTAAAAGCAATTTTTCTGAAATTTTCTCGGCGAAGAACATGGTGCGAAAACGTTCGAAACGACGCAGTGATTTTTGCCTTAGACCTACAAATCTCAACCAAAATGCAACAATTTGGACTCAATCGACTCGTAATTAGATGGGCAGTGCATATTGGGGTTTAAAAAACATCAAAATCTAACATGCGTTCGATTCAGAGGCCGCGAAAAAATAATTCTAACCTAACAGATTAATCAAAACGGGGCAAAACAGGATAAAATGAATGGAAATCGATTTATTTGAGGTGTATTCATACCGAAAAGCTGATTTGTGACAACGGAGTTAGCAGGAAACAGAGTTTGAAAGCAGATTTGACGACGACGACGATGCGAGGAGTTGCGAAATTTTTGAAATAAGGGGTTGCGAAATTTTGAATTTTCTCGGGAATTTAGGATTGTGAACAACGTTAAGGGTTTTGGTTTTTAGGGGTTTTAGTCACTGTTCATGCGAAAATTTTGTGTAAATGGGCCGAAATTCGTGGGCTTGGTCAAAGCTGGGTTCAGATCTGATTTTCGCGGGCTTGGTCAAAATTGAGTCCAATTGAGATTCAATTGGTCCAATTTTGACCCTGTTTGACCAGAAATTTAAAATTCAACCCAAAACATTTTAATCAGTCCACTTTTGACTCAATTTGACCAAACATTAAAATTTCAACCCAAAACATTTTAATCAGTCCACTTTCGACTCAATTTGACCAAACTTTAAAATTTCAACCCAAAAAATTTTATTTTTATAAAGGCAAAATCAGAACTCCCCCTTAATCTAAAACTCCCCCTTTTTTAAGTAATGGGAAAATCAGATGCTCCTCCTTAATCGAAAACTCCCCCCTTTTTTTTACGTAATGGAAAAATCAGACGCTCCTCCTTAATCGAAAACTCCCCCTCAAAAGACATAATTCAGACGACACATAGAAAATGGAGTGAACTGGAAAAGGAAATATGTGCACTTTATCAATGTTCATGTAGGGTCGATTGATCACAACTGAATATTCAACATGCCCAACATAGTCACTAGGTGTTGGAATCGTTTGACATCCAACGGTTTTGTGAAAATGTCGGCCAGTTGATCTTCGGTTGTGACGTAGTGCAATTCAATCGTCCCTTGTTCGACATGTTCTTTGATGAAGTGGTGACGAATATCTATGTGTTTCGTTCTCGGGTGATGTACCGGATTACTCGTCATCGCAATAGCACTTTTTGAGTCACAGTAATGGGAATTTTATCAACATGAAAATTAAAATCTCGTAGTTGGGTTCTCATCCACAAAAGCTGTGAACAGCAACTAGCGGTGGCGACATATTCTGCCTCCGTCGACGAAGTTGAGACACAGTTTTGTTTTCGAGACGACCAACTTACGAGTTTACCGCCCAAGAAGTGTGCAGCTCCAGAGGTGCTTTTTCGGTCCATCTTGCATCCTGCATAATCCGAGTCAGAGAATCCAACCAGTTTGAAGTCCGATCGAGTGGGGTACCACAAACCCAGATTGGGTGTTCCTTTGAGATAGCGGAGAATCCTTTTGACAGCAGTGAGATGGGATTCCTTCGGTGTTGCCTGGAAACGAGCGCAGATTCCTGTCGAGAGAACAATATCCGGTCGACTAGCAGTGAGGTACAAAAGAGCCTATTATCCCTCGATAGACGGTTTGATCAACGGGAGCACCAGATGGGTCTGCGTCGGGTCGGCCAGAGGGTGACATAGGTGTAGCAGCAGTCTTTGCATCCTTCATTCCATATTTCTCGAGGATGTCATGGATGTATTTGGACTGATTGATGAAGATTCCGTCGGGGAGTTGCTTAACTTGAAGACCAAGAAAGAAATTCAGCTCGCCCATCATACTCATTTTCGAACTTCTCCTTCATCAATTCTGCGAACTCTTCACACAGTTGTGGTTCAGTCCATCCAAAAATGATGTCATCGACATAAATCTGTACAATCATGATGTCCGGGCCACTCCGCTTGGTGAAGAGAGTTGTATCCAGAGATCCTTTCTTGAATCCAGACTGAACAAGGAAGTCTGAAAATACGTCATACCAAGCTCGGGGAGCCTGTTTTAGTCCGTAGAGGCCTTGTAGAGTCGATATACGTGATGAGGAAACTCTTCGCTCAAGAACCCTTCAGGTTGATCAACGTACACTTCTTCCTTGAGAAACCCATTCAAAATGCAGTCTTCACGTCCATTTGGTAGACTTTAAAGTTCTTGTGAGCAGCAAAGACAAGAAAATTCGTATGGCTTCGATCCTGGCAACTGGGGCAAAAGTTTCATCGTAGTCGATGGCTTCTTGTTGGTTGTACCCCTTAGCCACAAGTCTTGCTTTATTGCGGATGACAACACCGTCTTCATCTTTTTTGTTCTTGACGATCCACTTTGTGCCGATAATGGATCTATTGTGAGGTCGTGGTACGAGTTCCCAAACTTGTAAACGTTCAAACTGATTTATTTTCTCCTGCATTGCAATCAGCCAATCAGGATCGGTGAGAGCTTCAGCTACTCGTGATGGTTCGACTTGACTGAGATAGCATGCGAACAGACTTTCATTCATCGTAGCCGAACGTGTTGAAACACCAGATGTGGGATCCCCAATAATCTGATCTGTAGGATGAGAGCGAGCCCAAAATGGTACATTGGTCTGAGAGGAGCTGGCCGCATTTGGATCGGTTGGAGGCTCATTGGATTGGGGTCCGGTGTCCGAAGAAGAGATCTCGATCGTAGTAGACTGAGAAGGTTCAGCATCAGGATCAGCAATGTTCCCAGGGTTGGGTAAAATGTCGTCTTCGTTGAGATTGAGCGCATCCAAGTTTGGAGGGACGACGTCATTGCCGATAACTGGTGGTGTGGATGGAGTGGGTGCAGCGGTAGGTTGAGTGGTGGCGGCGGGAGTCTTGGGACTGGGTAGAAGTACTCGAAAAGCAGATCGAGATCCAGTTCACCAGAATTGCCCTCAGATGAGGAAGTTCCCGCCATTGAAGGTTGACCTTTTGTCAACGACTGTAGAAGACCTGGTTCTGGTCTGATATGAGCAGAAGCCATGAGGTCGCCTTCGCTTTCGTCAAATGTAACATTTTTGCTTTCTATTACTGATCGTTTCTCTCTAAGATAGACTCTGTATGTCTTTGAGTTCAGCGAATATCCAACAAAGATGCCTTCAATTGCTTTTGGATCAAGCTTCCCAAGATGTTGGCGATCATTGGCCACAAAACATCGACAACCGAAGACCCTTAGATAAGATATATCTGGGATACGACGGTTATTCAGCATCTCGTATGGGGTGCGGTTGAATCTCTTGTGGATTGAAGCCCGTTTTGTGTGTAACAAGCCGTTTGAATAGCTTCGCCCCAAAGAGAATGAGGAAGACCGGATTGGATGAGGAGAGTCCTAGCTGCTTCAACTAATGTCCTATTTTTACGCTCAACGACACCATTCTGTTCCGGTGTCTTCACAGCTGAGAACTGCTGGGTGATGCCCTGAGTGGCATAGAATCACTGAGCTTCTTGTTCTTAAACTCAGTTCCGTTGTCAGTTCTGATAATCCGAACCTTCTGTTGATGAAGAGTTTGGGACGTAACAACAAACTCGACGATTATATCAGGAACTTCATCCTTTGTACGAATGAGTTTCGTCCACGTGTAGCGTGAAAAATCGTCGACAATCACAAGAATGTACCGTCTTCCTCCGAGTGTAGCCGTAGGCATTGAGCCACATAGATCCATGTGTAAGAGTTCTAGGATTAGCTTAGAGGACGGTGTTTCCTTGGAGATGTGAGACGATCGCTTCATCTTCCCCAATTCACAGGCAGAGCAGAGGTGTTCCTTATGATATGTCAGTTGGGGTAGACCGTTGACGAGTTTATTCTGACGCAGTTTGTTGATGGTCTTGAAATTGAGATGTGAAAGACGTCGGTGCCATAGATCATTCAACTTTGGTGCGGCTCGAGAGAGAAGGCATATTGGTCGAGAGGTCGTAAGATTGAGTACGTAGAGGTGAGACGTGCGTGTTCCAGAAAAAGAGGTGTCCCGAGGCATCGATAATGCTGCAGATGTCAGATTCGAAGAGAACCTTATATCCTTTGTCGCAGAAACGACCAATGCTGAAGAGATTGTAGCTCAAACCCTCGACGTAAGAGATGCCCTTAATCGTCAGTTTGTCATGGACGAGATCACCAGTTCCGAGAATTGGCGCCATTTGATTGTTTCCGAAGGAGACCCTTCCGAGATAGCGCTCGGAGAAGTTGCTCAACAGCTCCTTGTTCCCCGTCATGTGTGTGGAGCAACCCGAGTCTAGATACCACACATGACAGACCTGCAATCATCAGCAAATGTTGGGTCCCCGTTTACGGACGGGACCTTCTTGTGATACAAGTAAAATTTTCATGCGCTTAAAGGGAAATGTGGTTTCTAAATCAGATTGTGTCGGTTCTAATTTAGCTTTCCCTTTGTCAGTTGTTTGATGATGCGGGACTATGGTCTTTCTAACCCATATTTTCCTAACTTGTGCTTGCATGTATGGTGCCTTATACATGTAGCGGCGTGGGGGATGTGGTTGTTGTTTTCGTGCTTCGGTTTTGGTCGCCTTTGGCTTGCGAGTAGTCGGTGAGTTTGCGTTTGACGACGAGAGACGTTTACGCTTAACCTTAGGTTTAGGCGAGATGGGAGATTTCAAAGACGTCGTAGAGGAGGTTCGCTTGCGTGGTCGGAGTGTTGCGTGTTCATGTGTGTCATATTCATGAAAGCGTGGGAGAACAAAATCATCGCAGCAGCACATAGACATAAGCTTGGTAAAAGAAATATAAGTTTTGGCAACATAATTGTCTACGACCTTAGGACATTGGGATTCAGTACATAGAGAGGAAAGACGAATATAGGATGGTCTTTTCTTCTTGTCATCGAAGAGCGGATTCTCCTTTATTTGATACGAACTCCCTTCCAGAGATGTCGAACTCACATTCCCTGTATCCATAAGAGTACGCGAGTTAGTGTTAGAATATGTGTCAGCTTCAGGAGTCATCTTCGCCGTCCTCTTACATTTACATGTTTGAGAATCGGGTACTTGACTCGACGTAGAAATTTGTTCGTATTGTGAGATTGTTCTAGGGTAAAGATTTTGTAAAGTAGATCTTCTCGTTCTTTTGCAAAGGCTTTCCGCTCTACATCTATGGTTCGTTCTAGTTCTGCTATGATCAGAAGTTTCTCTGGGACATAGATGCGAGAAAGTGCTTCTCGGAAAGCGATTTCCTGTTCTTCGGTTGGGAACTGAGACTTGATGTCTTCGGAGAGTGAAGGCTTTTTAGTCTTATCACTAGCATTCAATTCCATGTAGTCGTACGCGATTTCTGCCCAGAGAATGTTTTGTTCCCTCTTTTCTTCCGAAAGAACAACGGAGGAGGATCTTACAAACGGCATGAGCTGCGAGGGAGTACCCTTCCTCGTTTGTAGGAATGATGTACTGTACATGTTATACCTTTTAATAATTAGCGTGTTGGATCGCAGTTGCTGGCCAGGCCGATTCCCATCCGGGCGTCGTAGAATTCTGTTTCAACTGGTTGGTTCAATAGGCATAAGATGTTTGCGGCCTTTTTTCTAAGGTGAAGTTGCTCTTCAAGTTCTTTCACCTTGCGGTATAGCCTAACTCTTTCCTTCGTAAGCAGTTCATATTGGGAGGCCGTCAGGAGGCGAGAAGTTTCACATGAACTGATGGCTAGTGTAGATTCCTTAACCTTAGTCTCACTTTGTTCGTTCTTGCTTTGCAGACGTTTGACTAACGCTTCAGAGGCCATTAGACGTTCGTTTGCACATGCAAGCTCTTCTACTTTTAGACTAAGTAAGGCATAGTTGTTTTCAAATTTTAGCTTAATTCATTATATTCCTTAGCGTCTATGGTGGGTTTGTTAATGGTGTGTCGGTGATTAAACACATCATCGAGTTGTGAGATTCGTACCTCAGACTCAGCGTTGATGGGAGTCTTAGCTGTGTTCTCACTGATGTCAACCATCTCCTCGTCCTCGTCCTGTTCGACCAGCCTTGCCATGCAGCAATCTTCATCCTTAGGCTCCTCGCCTTCTGAAGTGTCGTTCACCCACTCAGCCTCTTCGGTGAGAAGAACTTTCCCACTTTCCATTTTGCGAGTCAATCTGGCCTTACGGTCGTAGTAGCCAGAGTCCTTGACGCGTGGTGCGTGGCATTCCTTGGCAAAGTGGCCTGACTTTCCACATTGAAAGCACTTCACAGACTTTTGGGGTGCTGATTCCTCCTCTTTCTTTGTCGGCTTAGCTTCCTCCGTGGGAGTGGTCTTTTTGGTGCCGCTAAAGGTTCTTTGGCGATTGGAGGAGGATGAGGATTTTTTCCCGAGCTTCTTTGAGACCATCTTAGTGAGCATTGCCAGTTGTTTGCGTAGATCACGAACATCTTCATCAGATTCTGTGTCAGCTTCGGATCCTGAAGGAGTGCCCGATACAGTAGCTGGTAGCTTCCCTTTGTTCTGTTTGGTCTTAGTGGTGGAAGATCGTTCATTGGTCTTGTTCGAGAGGAGGGCCAGTGGGTCGACTCGAGTGTTGGCGGAATGGGGTTGCACGTAGGAGCATAGGCAGACAGACTGTCATAAAGAGCGTGGATGGAAGTGTTGGAGAGGTCCTTACTCTGAATCATCATTACGTTGCATTGCCCCAATGTGGTTTGAGGCTACCAAGGAAGCGGTTGTTGATATCGAATTTGTCTCTCGAGATCCTGGCTTTCTTGAGTTCATTGATGACCTTCAAGTATCGGAGGTATGTGTCACGCAGTTCCTCTCCTTCATAGGCCTGGAAGTGTTCATACTGCGAGAGACATGCTGATTTCCTCCCTTGAGCACTCTCATTGTGCCTGCCATGATTGCCACCAGCTCATCCCATATTTCCTTAGCAGTTGTGCAGCACTCAATGTGAGCGTAGACCTCGTTTCCCATAGCCTGGAGAGATATCCTTTGGCAGTCTCATCGGCCTGTACGCGAGCCTCTTCATCCTCATTGATGGGACCTCTTAGAGTGCGGCGTTCATCCATGGGAGGGTTTGCGTTTGGCTGTGCAGGGATGATTGTCCAGAACTGTGCTGGGCCGTTGAAGATGGAGTCCAGAAGGTATTGAGAGAGTGGTGCGCCTTTGTTCCTGATGAACGTGAGGAACCGGTTTGTCCATATGCTGTAGTCGCCTTGTCGCAGCATCGGAGGCCTGGTGTCGGAGCCCACTGTTGAGATGTCATTCGTGGTAGACATGGTTGTGCAGTCGAATCGTCCGTGGTTTTGATCTTGTATAGATAAAGAAGTTAGTAACGAACGAGATGAGAATACGAGTTTAACGTGTAGAGTTTTGAGAATAAAATTGTTTAAAGAATTTCTTAGAACTAAGTGAGCGTGTGTGATGGTCGATAATGTATGAAGAGAAAATATATCTTGAAATTAGAAGAAGTTCTAGAAATTTAAAACGAGATTTGAGGCGAGAAAAATTTTTATGTCAAAAGTGGTCTAGGGTGATAGGACTAAAGTGTAAGGATCAAATCTTAAATAAGTTTGGAAAGATTTAACCCGAGAAAATTTCAACACTAGAAAAATTTAACATGTTAGAAAAATTCGCAAGTTGAAGAATTTCGCAAGTTATAAAAATTTCGTAAGTTGAGATTTTTAAGCTTCGCAAGAAAACTTCGTAAGTTATAAAAATTTCGCTAGTTGAGGATTTAAAGTTTCGCAAGAGAATTTCGCGAGTTATAAAACTTTCGCAAGTTGAGAATTTTTGAAGCTTTGCAAGAAAATTTCGCATGTTATAAACTTTCGCACGTTATAAAAACTTTCGCAAGTTGAGAATTTTAAAGCTTCGCAAGAAAATTTCGCACGTTATAAAACTTTCGCAAGTTTAAGAATTTTAGAGCTTCGCAAGAAACTTTCGCAAGTTATAGAAATTTCGCATGTTGAGAATTTTAAATCTTCGCAAGTAAATTTCGCAAGTTATGAAAATTTCGCGGTTTGAATAAATTCTTGAAATGAAATTTCTCGCATATAAAGTTTCTCGGATATAAGAATTTCGAAAGTTCTCGGCGAAAAAAATTTCGCGGCTCAGAAAATTCGCGGAACAAGCTTTCTCGGATATGGAATTTCTCGGATTATGAAGTGTAAGCAAATTTCGCAGATGAAAGTTTCTCGGATTTTTGAAGTAGGCAGTTGCGAAAAAATGCAGTGTAAGTGAAAGTTTCGCGGTTTAAAGATTCTTGGTTTTGAAAGTAGGCAGTTGCGAAAAAATGCAGTATAAGTAAAAGTTTCGCGGTTTTGAAGATAATTCTCGGGATCAACTTTCGCGGATATGAAAATTTCGCGGACTTGAACGATTAAGCACAAAATTTCGCGGTCAAGAACGAGCTAAGTACTGTTCCATTGCTTTCACGCGTTTTGCCAGAAAATCGTCCCGTTCTTGCTCAAATCTCAACCAAAATCGCTCAAACTTGATCCTAAACTTCATAAATTCTTCCCTAAACACATAATCGACCGATTTGTGAGCTAAAAACAACAAGAAATAGGTCAAATCGACCAAAAACAGAAAATGGCCGAGATGCCCTTTTCTGAAAAGTTTTTGCTTCAATCTTGCTCAAACTCGTTAAAACTGATCCAAAAGTGTTTTAAAAACATCTTAGACATAGAATCGATCTGGGGGTAGGTTTTAAACACAAAAACAAAGCAAAAATACCCCAAAACGAGTTCAAAATGCCCGAAAGTGATTTTTACCCAAAAACACCTTTGATCTTTCTTGGATACGAGCTTGTCTCATCGTCCGTGCTTGTCTCATCGTCACCACGACAGCCACCCTCACCACAACTGTCGATGGGCCACGGATACGAGCTTGTCTCATCGTCCGTGCGAACGGAAAGCCTTTGTGGCTCTCCGGTTCTTTGTGTCCTGTGCAAACAGGCGCACATCGAATCGATGTTGTGACGACGGAGCGTCTTTGTGACCCCCGTCTGGTTAGTTACCCCGTTCGTGAGGGGCCCCGACTCATAGCAATCAGCGAGGAACTTACACATTCCATGCCGCGCTCAACGAGGATCTATGAAGGAAAAGTCCCATCACCGACACCACTCCACCACGCCTCCGCCTACGCCACCACATGCTGCTCCGTCTCTCCAGTGTTCAAAACTGAACCGGAGGAACACCAATTGCTGCTACTCCTGAGAATCCCACTTGATTGCCTCACTCAACACCACATTACACCATCATCACCACCATCAACACCAGAGGCAGACTCATCCCACGGACGACGTGACGATCCCGAAGACGGAGATCATCTCAAGGGGCAAAGGAGAAGAAATGAGTTGAAGATCGTACAGCAGCTTCAGCAGCAACCATCATCCACCTCCGCTCACACCACCTATGCCACCTCTCACAACACCTACTCCACACCTCCACCAACTACGCCCGCCGGAGGCTTCCACTACCTCCGCGCACATTCTTATGTGTCAGGCTATTATGTTCATAATGGAACACTCGAAGGAGCCATGGCACATCTCTTCCACCACATTCCTCCACTACTGCGCTGACCACTCTGAAGACCGGGCTCCCTACTCTTGAAACAGCAGACAACGACGTGATTAAGACGCATGCTCGGCACGAAATATTTATACGTCTTCATTCATATAATCTATCTAATCAACATGAATCAAGTCAAGGTGGAATTTCCTAATATGTGTTACACGTTATTCACGTAACTAGCAACCCTACGTAAATAGAGAACCAATCAACTATATGCCTATATGACTGTAGTTCCTATACGTATATCCGATCTTCGTGAAATTCCCCGAGTTTAGACGCTTTCGGCGCCTAAGGTCTCGGAAACCACACATATTACGAAACCATATTTTCCATCTGTGGTCGGTTTTACGTAGTGGTATTCAATGCTTTGTTCTAATCGGTCTAATCACTTAGCCGTCTCATGAACCAATCATAATCATACTACGCATGGAGGCCAATCACACGTACGCATATAAAGCACAAGCAAAAAATACGTAACTCAATTCATATGATTAAATAAATAATAATTGCATTAATACGTATCATAATCCGCCTCGCACGGCCTTAATTACGAAAGAAATTAAGCTAACATGGGAATAAACGAAACCAACAACGAATCAAAACAAAACATTGTTGAAAACGAGGTAATAAAGGTATAGAATTCGCCCCTCACGATGCTCGAGTCGTCACGCGTCGCTGCGGCGTCTCCCGTCATGAACGAGAGAATAACGCCTTAGAGACCATCGGGATCGCTCTTAGCTTTCTCTAGTCTTCTTCGCCGTCAAAAGTCGTAAATATTTACTCTTTATTTCAGCCGTGGAAGCTCTGCTCTATTTCTATTCGTTGCCCCTAAGTTCGTCCAAGCTCGTGTATATATATAGGTGTGGTAGCCGACTCAAATCTCCAAAGATTGCAATCTTCTATTGAATATTTGACCAATTCTTTGATGTTTGAATCTTTTCCATAGTTGTACTTGATCTTATACTAAATAAAGTAATCTCTCCTCAATTGCCTTCACGTCATAGCTGCCAAAAAATAGGAAAATCAGGTAAATTGCAATGTTGACCCAAATAAAGTGAAATTTGCAAGTAGATCCCAAGATTCAAATTGTTCCAAAGTGCACTTATTTTTCCTTTTCTGGTCTCGTTTGCTCGGCATCTATCAAACAATAAATCTAAACATAACATAGGATATTCGGGAAATTTTAGGTAAATAAC